>JBAMJV010007015.1:0-56987 GCA_037951105.1 Echinarachnius parma | reverse complement strand
CTCTTGAGTTGTAACGGCTCTTTTTGAATGATAACCACCAACTCCTTTGGAGATTAAGAAAAGATTATTAGAAAATAGAAAGGAGGAGAAGAAATTAGCTGGAGACCGAGGTACCCTAACACATTATTTTAGAAAGTGGGACAATTTAAAATAGCTTCGTGCAGAACAAAATAGGGAAGGCGAACAGAAGCAATGAAATAAACATGGCTGATAATTGGTCGAGATTCTCACAAGATGTATAGGCATGTTTTCTGTGGATGTGTGTGTGGGGTGTCTGTGCACGCGTGTGTATGTGTGTATGTAAGTGCTTGTATAGGTGTTTTTTGTTTTGTTTTGTTTTGTTTTTTTTTGTTTTTTTTGGGGGGGGGGGAATGTTTTGTTCTCTCCTATTTTCCCCTTTTTTATGTATGCTTTCTTCATGCATGCATGCATGTTTCATGCTTTATTTGATGTAAATAGTAAAAGTTAATACTATTTAGATGTGAATGTAAGATCATATTATATACAATTATGTAAACATGCAAATTATTTTATGTACTGATTTTGTTATTGATTGTTATTTTGTTATTGTTTGTAAAAAGCAATGGAGAAAATAAATATCTTGAAAAAAAAGGGGGGGGGTTTACTTAGTCGTTTGTTATTGTGCATACTTTTCGAGCATGGTGAACTTATAACTATTAGGCTACTTTGTACCGTAATGGTGCAGGTTTGGGTTACTAAAGTTAAGTTTGACCAATACTCAACTATCCCTTTAACTAGACAAAATCAACGCATCCTCAATCCGGATTATTATTATTTTTTGTTACGCTCAGCTGATAAAGTTACGCTCAGCAGCAGAGTTGAGTTGTTTCCCGGTTGTTTTTTGTGAATTTTTATTTTTGGGACCCTGGGGCTAGCATGGTCATTCCCATATTCATAATTGTGTACACAAGAAGAGGAGAAGAAGAAGAAGAAGAAGAAAGTTTGTTATACTTAGTTACGGTTGGTTAGTTAGTTAGTGTGTTAGTGAGTGCTGCGAGTAAGTTAGTTGGTTAGTTGGTTAGTTAGTTAGTAAGTGAATAAATTAGTTAGTTTTTGTTAGTTAGCTACACATAATTGTTACTTAGTTAACTGTTAGATATACATGTATATAGTAGGTAGTTAGTTCGTTAGTTTTGTTAGATATAGCCTTTGTATGGTTGCATATTATAGTTCGTTAGTTATGTAGTTAAGTTTATGTGTTGTATATAGTTAATTTGTTAGTTAGCTAGTAAGTTAGCCGTTATAGTTAGTTAGTTAGTTAGTTAGTTAGTTAATTGGTTAGTTATTAGTTAGTTAGTTATAGTTAGTTAGTTAAGTTAGTTAGTTAGTTAGTTAGTTCGTTAGTTAGTTAGTTAGTTAGTTAGTTAGTTAGTTACGTTAGTATTTTTTCTGTTATTTTTTTCTTTGTGGCAATTGGGGGGACCCGTCTGCATCTCCAGCGTAATTAGTAGCCTATTTTGTATTGAATCAATACAAACTATACAGCATCAACAGAAGCCAAT
This sequence comes from Echinarachnius parma, assembly GCA_037951105.1. NCBI lineage: Eukaryota > Metazoa > Echinodermata > Echinoidea > Clypeasteroida > Echinarachniidae > Echinarachnius > Echinarachnius parma. Next base: position 55,464 of record JBAMJV010007015.1, on the reverse strand, counting down.
CCGGAAATCCTCCAACTGAGTATAGGCGGTATAAGGAATCACTTTCAGCAGCCCCTTGATCTCTACCACTGATACCTAAACAAAATGGATGAGTGTAACCATTCAAGGCCATCGGCAACATTTGAAGCCATCCGATGTCTTATAGCTGTGGCGTAGCGCAGCGTGGGCATACTTGTATTGGAAGCGGGAAACCGCCACGGGCGCAACACTTCTTTGGGCTCATCTCATTGTATTTCTCTATAATCCCTTTTTTGCTTGTTATGTTTGTGTCAAACTACTTCGGGTAGGCCTACACAACCCCCCCCCCCCCCCCCCCCCCTCCTCCTCCTCCTCAGCATCAGCTGTTTATGGTTTATCAACCATTTTGGGCACACAACCACCCAACCCCCTCTTCGACAGCTACTTTGTATGTTTTTTGTCAAACCATTATAGGGCACACAACCCAATTGTGTTACCAATCTTTGCAATTCAAGTTGAAGTGCATTTGCAAATCATAACATACCATAATTCTGATTTCACTGGCAAGTATTAGAAAAAGTACCCGGTCATAATGTATGTTATTTGTAGATAAATGTCATTGGCAAAATTGTAGAAATTCATTGTGCATAATGAATGAAATTTGTGATGTTAATGTTGTATGAAATGAAATGAAACAAAGAAGAATATAATTTATTTGTGATTTTCTTATGAAGTTATGCCTTTCCTTAAAATGTAGAATGGGCCCTTGCCCCACAGTTGAACTACATTGTAATTTATAACATAAATTCTGATTTCACTGGCAAGTATTAGAAAAAGTACCCGGTCATTAGTTATTTGTAGATGTCATTTAAAAAATGGTAGTAATACATTGTACATAATGAATGAAATGTAATGAAACAAAGAAGAATATAATTTATTTGTGATTTTCATATGAAGTTGTATGAAATAAAATGAAACAAAGAAGAATATAATTTATTTGTGATTTTCATATGAAGTTGTATGAAATAAAATGAAACAAAGAAGATATAATTTATTTGTGATTTTCATATGAAGTTATGTTTTTCCTTGAAGTGTAGAACATGCCCTTGCCCCACATTCTAACGTAACTAGTACATATCGTTGTTGCTGGTGATGATGATGATAATGCTAATATGATGATGATGATGATGATGATGATGATGATGATGATGATGATAATGCTTATAATGATGATGATGATGATGACGATGATGATGATGATGATGTTGATGATAGTGAGGATGATGATGATGATGGAGAGGGGTGAGGATGATAATTATGATTATGATGAGGAGAATAATAAAATTGCATTTATATAGTGCATTTCCATATAAAATGTTCAAATGCACTTAAATAGTTACTTAAATTATTATTACCCGTGGTCATCAGGTACATATCAAACCCACACAATGATATTGCCTACAACTCCCCGGGGAGCATACAAGCCAAGCTGCCACTGATGATGGCTAATTAACACCCAACCATTGGTACCCATTTATACACCTGGGTAGAGAGCAGCAATAATGGATTAATATTGTCTTGCTGAAGGACAAACGGAGTGGTTCAAACTCTAGATCTCACGATCGGAAAGCGCACATTCTACCAATCATGCCATGCGCCACACCACGTCCAGGTCATAGAATGATGATGCTATGCAGACCATGGGTAGTTCTAGTTGCCTAAAGTTTTGTGTGGGAAGTTGTAAATAAACTTATAGTAACTTGAACAAGATGCAAGAAATAACTGGTCTGGGGCTTTCGGACAAGACTCATCTTCGTGATGACATGCTGAGTGAAATAGAAAAAACATGGAAAATTGCAATTAGTGTTTTTAATTAGGCCTAGTTGATTAGTTAATTAGCATAACAATACATTAGTGTGCAGTAACAAATCACAGCAAAATCTCATGCAAGTCCAATATAAACATTTTGCAAAAAAATAGGCAAGAACTACATGTAGCAACTTTACATTTTGAATCAGCGCGCCGTATAACCTAACCAGGCGCCGTGCGAAGTACGGCGCCTGGCCGCGACGTCGCTCGAAATATTGCGGGTACATTTTTGTAGATGTGCGACGAGGTAAAAAATCGCCTTTACTTACAAACTTATTTGAATTTGTTTCGCTCCGAAGTACCTTTAGTTATTGAACTTATCGGACATTGCATATAATTTGCTAAAAAAGAAGGATAACTACCTCAAATTGATGATTTATTACGGTAGTCCTGGTTAGAATCCGGCACCTCAAAACTCGTCGGCAATGCATGCTGGGATAGGAGGTATTCGTATTCCGCTCGTATACAGTGGCGATCGGTCAAAGACAAAGCCGGATTCTAACAAGGACTACCGTAATACATCATCAATTTGAGGTAAGTTATCCTTCTTTTTTAGCAAATTATATGCAATGGCCGATAAGTTTAATAACTAAAGGTACTTCGGAGTGAAACAAATTCAAATAATTTTGTAAGTAAAGGCGATTTTTTACCTCGTCGCACATCTCCTGCAAGATTTCGAGCGACGTCGCGTCACAGCCCTGTGCTATGCACAGGGCTGATCACACTTTACGCGCCGTATAGCTTGTTTACATAAACGGTGCTAGTCTTTTTCAAGGATTTCTTGTTAAAATTCCCCAAAACTAATAAGTGGATTATCTCATTAACGGGTGCACGAAATTTGGAGAACAAAAGTGTATTCTCATCAGCAACTTCATCACAATCAATCAGTATAGTTAGTTTTCTCTACCCTCGATGGGACTACGAAACTCTTTTTCTGAATGCTTTTCTGGCCCTTGCCCCATAGTCTAAATTCCTCATCAGCTACACCACTTATACTAGGCAAAGTTACCCCCTCATAAGTTAGTAAGTCTGCACCATGTTGCTCTCATAAGAATTCTTATAGACCAAAAGTTTCTTTCAAATTCAAGATGATTTATTGCATTCCCAGTTTACAGGCGGTTAGATTTCGAACGAGTCAGGCTATGTTACCTTAAAGGTAGTTCAGATTCGTCAAATGAGATGCGCGGCGCCATCTTGCATACGCGTTGCGCACGGTGCGTAATGCACGTTAGCTCAGTGTCATGCGGTGCGCGCAAACTAACCCAGTTCAAAATGGCGACCCGCTATGTAGCATCCCCACGCTTGATGCCCTTTAATGCATTTTCACTGATTGTGCTTGTATTGTTGTTCTTGCTTTAGCCGGATAAGACACATGATTTCCCTTAAATTTCCGTTAAAAGAATTAAAATTTGCAGCAATAAATTATAGACGCGTGCATGACTTGCAATGTGATCGGGGTTGGGAGGGGTGGCATGGGGGAGGGGGGGGGGGGGGGTCTGAAAAGACAAAATAAAAAGTTTAAAGTGTTATCATGACTTATATTTTCTAGTTATCGGACTTGTATAACTTTTCTGAATTTTCAGAATTATTCCAACTAAGACGGAAGGTCAATCACTTTGACATAATGCAATATGATAGAACTTGGATGAAAACAAAACTCAAGTCCCGGAGTCTCGATAGATGGCGCTCTTTATAATAATATTAAAAGAAACTGAACATTATCAAGAACGTTAGATAATAGATAAATAGATTAGGCGCTTTAAAAATATGATCTATTATCATTATAATTCTAACTCTGTTTGTTTTATCCGGCATTCATTCTAGCGGTTAGGTTGCCATGTGGGTTTTTACTTGCTCCATAATAGGGTTAAAATTCACTTAACATGCCCCCTTCTTAAGTTTATTCTAACTGTGGTTGCTCAAGTTCTTGAGGCTGCACTTCTACAGTTGTATTGCCATGCTGTAGTGTAGTGTTGGGTTGTTTACCATTGCTGAGCACAATCAATATCCTGTGATGTAATAGATAGATAGATAGATAGATAGATAGATAGATAGATAGATAGATAGATAGATAGATAGATAGATAGATAGATAGATAGATAGATAGATAGATAGATAGATAGATAGATAGATAGATAGATAGATAGATAGATAGATAGAGATAGATAGATAGATAGATAGATAGATAGATAGATAGATAGATAGATAGATAGATAGATAGATAGATAGATAGATAGATAGATAGATAGATAGATTTTATTTGGTCTTCAAAACATACAAAATGTTATAAAGAAATGTGCCATCCTTTGGCAAAAGAAAACAATAATAACGATTATATACTTTATTACAATTTTACAAAAATAAACAATGTATTAATTAATTTATTTATTTATTTATTTATTTCCGGTATAAATGACATGATACACAGGTCAGAAGACCAACAATGATCATGGTACATTGGTACAATAACAATAATAGTCATATATACATTAAAAATACACATAAATCTTAAACATATTATAATTAGGCACAAAAACTGATGCACATTAAACACTATTACAATAATCTTACAAATTCAAAATGATGAAAAGGCATTATAACGTTCAGTTATACAAGTCCTCGAATTGACAACAGCGGTGAAACAAGGAGAGGGAGGAGTTAGAGATGTATAGAGCAGAATAGAAAGTAAGAAAAAGGAGAGTTAAAACGATTTAGAGGAGACTGCATGGGTGAAAAGAACGGGATGATAATTTTAAAGCGGAATAGAAAGAAAGAGATAAAAGGGAAGCAAGCAAGAAAGAGAGAGAAAGTTCTAGTTCTATGGTAATACTCATCAACGCCTGTTCAGCATCTAGATGAGGGTAACGCATATAGCTGTTATAATATACAGCTCTATATGCGGTACAGTTCCTGAAAAGGGAACTAAATTGTTTCAAGAGCCATTCTGAGGTAGCTCGTCCTGGGGAAATAACTAAATTTGTAAGTGTCCATTGAAGAGCCTAGTCTCATATATATTGTTATTGTTGACTCCTCCTTGTAGTTCGCTCCCTCGGTTTGATGTAACCCGGTATTAGTATCGCAATTTTGTCCATAAAGAGAAAGAGTGTGAGGAATAGAACAAAGAAAGCCAGAAACTAGAGAAAAGAGGTGGAGAAAGAGAAAGCAAACATGCAAGAGAGAGTGAAAAAGTGGGAGAAAAGATATAGATATAGATAGATATATTTTATTTGGTCTTCAAAACATACAAATGTTATAAAGAAATGTGTCATCCATTGTCAACTGGCAAGAGAAGGCAATTAATAACAACAATTATGTACATCTTAACAATTATAACAATTTTCAAAACAAAACATTTTTACTTGTAGGCATGATGATCACTTGCATGCCTACACAACAACAACTATATGTTCATATAGTATACCATTATGTTTCATTATGTTTCACATTTCATACACATGTACCATTATGTAATTAAATTCTTACATACTCCCAGAATACAGTTGACTAAACTAATGAAATTCATATATATTAAATTCTTACAAACTCCTACAATACAGTTTAGAACACGGTGGCATACACATATCAATTATCATACAGTTTATGAATAATTACCCTCTATCGATTACATTCTAAACATAAGTGAAATGTATTGTATTTCAAAAAATACATGTGGTATTAAAATTTTAATTACTACAATAAGTCAGATTTCAACAATTAAAAACATTTAAAAACATTTTCTTGTAGGCGTGATGATCACTTTCATGCCTACCCAACAACAAAATAATAATGATACCTATTTGGTTGCATCTGGTCACTGGACTAATTAACTTTATACAATATTACATTATAGTACCATTATGTAATAAAAACCAGTCCATACTCCTAAAATAAAGTTGACTAAACTAATGAACTAAATATTAAATTCTTACAATTTTACGGATAGGCATAATAAAGTTCATGCCAATACAACATAAATTAATTATATATATAATTATTGATAAGCATGCAGTCCTTTTTAAAACTTTATCCAAATGATAATACTTTCCTAGCCCGCTTGGGTTTAAAAATGAATCCTATATAATTCATTTAAAAGGGTACATTAATAGTATCTTGTTCTATTTAAAATTAAGTTCCACGACGATGTTTATAGGAAAAATCCTCAATATGTTAGACTTGGAATACACAAAATGTCAATCAATCAATCAATCAATCAATCATCAATCAATCAATAAAATGTGCAAATGCTATTTGAACACGAAGAAACATGTGCTTTATTATCTATTGCATTAATAATAATGTGTCTTTAATTATCAAATTAATCGATAACAATAATGTTTCAACTTTCAAACATCTCAAATCCCATGAGCCCCTTGGAAAAGTGATTACATGTTTTGTAATTATTGCCAACGTATGTGTTAACAGTGTTCTGAATCTGTGATTTTTTTGGTTAAAATAATCGACTTATTTACTAAAATTATGTTTACATTTCTTTATTTCCTCTATATTCATATTCAATCGCCTAATGTCCCTTACTTTTGTTTGATATGAATTCTATTCTATTTATATTGTATTAGCTTAATTCCAAAAGGCGCTAAATCCACTTTTTCAACTTTTGATTAAAGCAGGTTTCTTTGTCCAACTTTGTACACATGCCTATGGGAAAACTAAAATGGAACATTCCATTTGTTTTATTTTGATTGTGTTATTTGTCTTAAAATTTGATTTCTAGATAGCTACGTATAATTATGTTCTCATACCTTTAACTCAATTTGTATGCAAAGTGGATGGAACCAAGCTCATGTGAATTGCACTGTTTTAGTCTCTGGACTTTTATTTACTCTTTTATTTACTGAATAAATAAGATAATCAATCAAATCAAATAATCAACCGATCAAATTGACTTCGAATTCGAAACAATCCTCAACCAACGCAACGCTTACCGAATTAAGATTCTTTGCTTCTTTGCTCACTTTTAATCACGAATTAAGATTAGCTGTTAAGATTCATTTAGGGCGCCAGCTTGTGGCTATATTACGCACAGTGAGTCCAGTGACTAACTTTGTTATGCTTTTTTGCGGCGGCTGCTCAACCTCACATTTCCGCAAGACATATGGACGTTTTGTTTGCTTATTTAGGCCTAAATTCGTGTTCGACTGTGCAACAAACTGACTTGTGACTGTAAATGAGGTTACTTCATGGCGATACTGGTACGAATTGCAGAAATGGTATTTTGAATAGTGTGGAAAGTGGAAAACAACAGTCTTGAGCTTGGCAGAGCAGGGGTGTTCCAGTTTGGCAGCGGGGCGGAGCCCGAGGATCACGTTCACAAGACCGTTGCACTTCATTGTTTCAAAGTTGTTGTAGCATACAATCTGCGGTACGGATACCGGTAAGCATTGCATTGGCGCTTGTGGTATTGCCATCAATGATGGGTGGAGAATAACCATTCTATCGCTATCAATGTCTACAATCATGTTCTTAATTTTGTCCATCTCATGTCTTATAATTTAAATGTTAACCTTTATTAAAACAACATGAGTCATGAGTCATGAACAAACAATTACAAGTAAATTAACAAGAAATAACAAGAAAATATTAAAAAACAGAAATTAGAACATGTCATACCCATGGGAACGTTTTCAAAGAATATTGGCAACGGCAGATTAAAGAGCAAACACATCATGTACTTATTTATACTCACAAGAAAATATCTAACATTAGTAACGGATGATAATTAATTTTTTTGTAAGAAATTCTTTTGATTTTACTTTTTACAAATCGAAGCTTGATGTCAGAACAAACCATTGAAGAGGAAGATCATCAATTAAAACAGGGTTTGCTGGGAAAATCAGAGGTGGGAAATCTCACTGGGAAATGGGATGCCCATCTGATAAATTTGAGAAAAAAGGGAAATATGATTTAATGCCCAATAATTTGTATTTTCTGTGTTTTTACTAGTGCTGAGTCGAAACGTTTACAAGTTTAAACAACCTCTTAACAACGTTCAGTATTTAATGTAAATGTTTAATGTTTCATAAAAAAAAACAAAAAACATAACCATGTTGATTGATTCCTTGACAGAATCGGACTGTAAATGACCTGAGATTAGAGCCATTATTACATCGTTTGAGACAAATTGGATATATGCATGACTTCCGATAATTATGTTGACCAGCATAATCACGCTAAATTGATAATGCAATCAGATGATAAATGGCTTGAAATTTAAGCCTAAATATGTTATGTTTTAGAGAAGGCTGTCAAAAAATAATAATCTTGTGCTGCTGATTAAAAAATATTATTATATCTACAGCTGATTCACACCAATTTAATATCAAAGTCAGATGATAAATGGCTTGAAATTGTGCCATTATTTCAATCAAATAACTTCTGTTGTAAGAAAAACCTGATAGTTGATAGATGTATGTATTTTGTCTGAACCCAGTTTGTCATTCTATGTCATTATAAAGGGGTAGTTCAGTTTTGGTATAGAGGGCGCTGCACAAAATAATTTTTTGTGAGGTAATGAAAAACTGAGTGTAAAATTTGAAATCTGAGGCATACAATTTTAATGGCAGAATAAACTTTATTTTTTCAAAATCGGTTCAGAAACGGCTGAAATATCAATAAATATAATATCCGATCGTAATTAATCTAGGGCCCAGATTTATTTGATGATTTAACAAAAAAAATTTTTTTAATGCCTACACTTTTTCAAAAATTTTCAAAAGAGGTTTTAAAAAGTTGTTGATGATCTCTCTAATCATTTCAACAAAACATCACATCCATAGTTATGAAAAATGGTTGAAAGCAATGCTTTTTTAGAGAGCGCCCTCTTGTGTTTTAATGGCTCTTTTTGAATGATAACAGGCTTTTTAATTAGTCATTTGTAATTTTCTATACCTTTCTAGCATTAGTGTTATTGTGCAGGTGTTGGTTACTAAAGCTCAGCCTTACCAAAACTGTACTACCCCTTTAAATACAAGGTCTAAGAATAATTTTGTCTACTCTGCATTAATTCTGTCTAAATGCCAATTTGTCTAGCACTAATATCATATTTTGGAGTTATCCAATTAATTTGTACCTCACACTAACGTAATTGTTGCCTGTTTGCCCTGGAAGCACAAATCAGAATTTTCAAATTTGACTTGCCCCCAAACAGAAACAAATTTACTTGCCCTAAAAAACAAAAGTGAAACGAGAGAAAATTGATTATTTTCCAAGTTAGCTTGATATTTGCTTTGTAAAATTCTTGCTTGTTTCGAGATCGAGACTTACACTTTTGGAATTATATTTTTCTTTTGTAATTGAATAGAAATGTAAGTTGCCCACTCTGGCAACCACACTAGACCATTTATATGAAATTTTTACTTGTCCGACATCAATTTAAACTTTGCATGTACACACCTTTGTGTAGTGACCACCCAAGGGTAACAATATAAGTGGCCACTGTAGACAGGGGACATCTATTGTCAGGTTCCGTTACATTGTTTTGCTCTGCTAGGGGTCACTTTCGGTGGCCACTGTTGGCAGGTTGGCTGCTATAGACAGGTGGCCACTAAGACAGGTTTGACTGATAGTATAAAGACAATATGGCTAGCTTGCCTGTAACCACTGAGCAAATATTGATTTGCTGTCATAAAGTCAAAATAGTGAGCTATTAAAAGTTATCCACTATATTTAATCTATAAAACATTAAAAAGCCTCTGTAAAAAATACCACCCCCACCCATGTTACATTTGAAAAACATCCTAGCTCTAAGATAGAGCTAAATCTTCTCAAGAAGTTAAATTTATAATTTATGAAATTCTGTACAAAATAGCTCTGATGTGGCACACACATTGCATACACATGTACATGTAGTTCCTTGATCCTTTCAACTCAATCAAGATTGAGTGTGGAAATTAGCGGTAGATGCAATATAAATGAAGTAACCCCTGGGGGATAGCATCATCATCACTTCCACCGTGGTTATTCGTGTTTTGATGCGTCGAAAATTAGCCCAATACAGCGAGAACATACAGTATATAGCTCATAACAGTGCCCATAATAGCCCATAACAGTGCATAAATGTATAATAAATTTGTTGCATACATGTAGTTCCTTGATTGGCCCTTGTAACTCTTAAGTCAATCAAGAATTTAAGTGTAGAAATTACCGGTAGATGCAATATAAATTAGGTAACCCCCTGGGGAATAGCATCATCATCACTTCTACCGTGGTGCATTTCGTGTTCTGATGCGTCGAAAATTAGCCCATCACAGCGCGAAGATTAATCTCGTGGCTTGTGAAGCATGACAGGCCTCGGAGCAGGGCAATAATGATCCACCTCGCTGGTCAACATCTTGGCTAGCCTTTAATTCAGGCTGTTGATTTCAATAAACTACCGACCAGTATTATCCTGTTTAGTCTTTACTCCAGGGCCCCTTTGCAGAGAGAGATAAAAATCAATTGTGTTTCATATCAACCAAAAAAATACTTTTTTTTTCACGAGGGCGATTTTGAAAATTTTGAGGGAGAAAAACACCCTCGTGAAATTATTCACGGGGGATATTTTGGGGCTCACGGGGGCTCTTTTTTTTTTACATCGTTTTCACTGCTCAAGGGTCTAATAAATGATTATCATGATGTGATCTATCCGATTATGATGACACACGCAGTACCCCGGGGTACCGCGTTGTGTAGCGCCATCTTGCGTCCAACCGTACCGCAGCTATTGCGTTGTGCATGCAGTGCAGCGCACGATTGTATGCACGCTATACCCACAGTACAGCCTTAAAAATTAAATAAATAATTAAACAAAATGGCGGATTTTCGTCTGGTACCCCGGGGTACCGTTTATGTCATCATATACAATTGTCAGAAATTTTTGCACGTTTCAACCAATCAGATTTGTGCATTTAGAACACATGACCTGACTTACAATTATTTGTAACTTACAATCGATTGTATCTCTTTCTGCAACAGGGCCCAGGTTTATTTTTGTGAATTTGTTAATTTGTGAAGTACATGTATGCAATCTGGATATATGATGTTATAAATGGTACCCTGGGGTACCAAATGAAAATCTGTCATTTTGTTTAATTATTTATTTATTTTTCAGGGCTGTACACTGGGGTACCAAAGAGTATGAAATTATTTTCGTTATGCTTTATTAACGTTCAAAAAGCTCTCTTTTCGGCCGGGGCAGCGTGCATACAAGCGCTGCATACACAACGCAATACACCAGCGGCGTCCATGATTGCCCTGCGGTACAGTTGTACTTCGGGTGGACACAAGATGGCGCTACACAACGCAGGATACCGGGGTACAACAGTACGCCGGGGTACTTCGCGTGTCATCATATGTGACCCGTCCTACGTAGAAGAACCAGAAGTCGACAAAGTTGATTTTCTGGATTTGTATTTAGTTCGATTCAGCAATATCTAAGCTTTAATATGATATACAGTTTGTCTCATAATGATTCTGCAACGCGGAGTTATTGACGCTTTTCTAAGGCAAATATTGAACGGTCTGGAAATAAGATGCCGAGAAAATAGCTCAAGAAACGTTACATCCATTTCGAAAGTGAAATTAGCGTTTTAAGCAGGCCATAAATGAACCGATTGCATGAATAGAATGTCGTAGCAACCTTTATTCAATTTTCTTGAAAACTTTCATATCAGTAAATATGTATGATATACACCTTCCCTCCAGAAACTGTTGAATATTATCCATGCATTGTAGAGATATGAACAGATTTAATTACAATTTAAGTGGGTTTGGAACGATAAACTGTACACATCGAGCACATGATACAATAGCGAGCACTTTCAGGTAACAAAAGGGGCTCCGCTCTGGCTCTGTTTATTGTTCGATTAATCGGTATTGACTGGCAGTTTGATTTTAGGAATGCAAACTTGCGTCTGGTGCGTAATGTAAAAACTATTACAAAGAACAGTATGTTGATACGTGAAAAGTAAAACGGGGTATCGAAGCTAGACATTTTGGAGGGGGAGGCCCTAGGTACCAAAGGGGGAGGCCCCAGGTACCAAAGGGGGAGGGGGGGGGGATCCGTTGGTACAGGGATTGTTTTCGTTCTTTTGGCGAGGATGCCCGGGGATGTCCCTTAGACAATTTTGAAACAGGTGTCTAAGTATAAACGGAGGCGAGCCTCGGTCAACTTCAAAATGAGGGTATATAAAAGAGTGGGATTGTGCTTTATCCAACTTAAAACAAGCTTTTGGTGGTGTGGGGGGGGGGGGGGGTATGCCTTATTATAAAATTATTATGAACTACTTAAATATTTAGTACGACAAATTAATTCTACATACGATTAATGAATGTTATGTTACAGGGCCCAATTCTTTAATCTATATAATACTCACACTCAACCAGTGGTGTACATAGTGTATGAGGTTGGAGGGGGGGAGGGGGGGGGGGGGGGTGGGTGTGCAGTTAATTGGATAGGACTTGGGTCGTATTGTCATAAACATACTTTGTCAAACTCAATAGGGCCACTAAACAATGGAGGCCATTTGGATTACTAATCTCCGTGCAAGCGGCGGCGCAGTCAATAGGGATTAAAGAATCTCGATGTGCGCTGGCCGCTGACAGCTACCGAGGTTCCAACTTAGCACAAAGGGGTTGTTAAGAGGCGGAGCTTAATATCGATCGCTTTTAGTGGGAAATAATTTTGGAATGCAAACTTTTCAAACCTGCAAAAAACATGCTTCAAAACTCTGCTTAATTTTTACCTTTCCACTGGATATTTTTACTGGATATTTTGCGTACCGGTAGAACAGATATCAGGGAAATGCATATTTCACTTTTTCATGCAATTTCAAATCAATCGTGATTTCTGAGGTTCGACATCTTGCGACTTTTGGCTCCCCTGCGGATGGCGAGGCACATATATGGAAAAGGAGTTAAGTCCCTTTAGATACAGGAACAAAAGGAGATAGAAGCGGTTTTAAAATTGAATGAATTCTCAACATTATTGTGATTTATTTTGTTTACCGTATGTTTTCATTCAAGGTAATTTGAATCAACCGCACCAACCAAATAAGAAGGAGACCTAGCCAGGATTTAAATGAGTGATCTTGATTTGGGATACGAGGAGTTAACGCCCTTTATCATGGACACAGATACAGGAATAATGGGAAATTGAAGCAATAAACTTTTAATTGAATCAATGATTAATATTATTTATTTTTTTGTTTTCATTCAAGGTAATTTGAATCAACCACCCCAACCAAACAAGGAGAGTCCTACTACGGATTTAAATGAGCAATCTGGATTTTGGAGACGAGGAATTAACGCCCTTTATCATGGACACGGATACAGGAATAATGGAGGACGGTACGGGTCAGCCGAAATCCCCTCACGCAAGTGAAGCTTACAGGAGACCCGCTGCAGGTAAGAGACAAACTGGCTGGAATACTCCCACAATGAGTGCAAAAAGTGCACTTTGTGTGCAGGAATGATTGCAGTGTATTATGTTGACTGGGTAATGATAATAATAATGTAAAGCGCTAGATGATCCTCACATGAATAATGAGCACTATATTGTATTTCAAATAATTGCGAATGTTTATTTTTTAAATGTAATTAGATCTTTTCTAGCTGTACTAGTGAACTTATATTTCAAATTTGCAAATTTGAAAATCCTACAACTTGTACTTAATTAGTTGGTTCAAGTGAATATATACCACAAGTGGAAAAACATTGGTTTTCAGTGGATTTGTATTTTAAGCTTTTTTTAAAACTAACAAATCAAAGTATGCTTTTTACCTTTAAAAAGATGAACATGTACCTGTTTAAAGATTGGAAATTTAATTACTTTAAAAAATGTATGCAACTCTTTTTGGTATACCCTCAGGCTGTTGACGAGTCATGGATACCCGGGTCCCGCCGAAAAATGTCGAGTCCCGGGCGCAAAAATCAATACTCGATATCCCGAAAAAAAAAGCAAAAGTCCCCTCATTGAACGCAAGAGTTATCAAGTTCATTCAAGTGACAAAAATGCAGCGCATTTTATGACAATAAATCATCTTCTAAAATACAGCAAATTCGTAAATGAATTATAGTATTAGCATTTCTGACATGATTTTAACGGGAATTATGGTAACATGCTGTTCAAATTTACCTCTATTACGACATTTCTGACGAAAATAGGACAAATGATCTCGTGGCCGATCGTATCTGTAACACACACTTCGCCGAATGTGATTGTCATCGCGCCACTAATTTTTGGCTTTTTTCTGCCAACGAGCGATTATCATTGTGTACATGCAATGAATCGATGACTCCCGGTACAATTTCATTTTCCATTAGTATTAAGTAGTTCAGGCGCAGCAGCGAAAACAGCATACACGTGGAAATACAAATAGATCAATTGAAACTGCCAGGAAACTTAGGTGCGGTACCTTGTCAAATTTAGTTGTAAACAGTACACATTACCAAGGAAAATGATCATTATCTCTAAATTTTGGTGATCCACAATTTGATTTTAGTTGTGATTTGTTATACATGGTTAGAAATCTCACTACTTCATCAACAAAAACCTTCAATTTCGAATGAGGCTCAACATGGAAGATATAACAAGAATTTCTCATTCTGTCATAGTCAGTTTGAAAATAAAGTAGCCCGATCGGGCCACTAATGGGTGACTTTTATGAAATGTTACTAATACTTGCCAAACACCCATTTCTACTGGCCCTGTGCCATCGGGCTCAGGCCTGATCGGGCTAATGCTAGCGTTGAGCCCTGCTTTAGATGTATTGTACTTTGACATTTTACAGAAAACCTCTATTATCGTACTATATTATGTGGAATCTAACTACATGTATGTGTATATATATAAGTTGCCTATAGATATAGATTTGTAAGAGTCAAGGATCACGCAACAGTGCACAAACATAATTACAAATATAATATGCCATCCATATGGTACAACATGGTACTTTGTTGAATGTTTGCTAAATTTATAGGTAGCTAACAAAGTACAGTATAGTGCTCATATATGTACATAGTGTAAATATACTTTGAAAATATCAGATTTAGTCAAACCACATAACAATGGCTGGAGGTTTTATTTCAAATAAATGTTTTCAGCACTGTTATCATTAATAAGTACTTTCATGCTACTTTAAACCTGTATTGTTGGCATAAATTAATCATATTTGTGTATTTTTGTTGATCCATTTTTTGTACTGTTTCAACATATTGTTTACAAAGTGATGGTTCAATAATGTCACTCAAATTTAGGACAAGTCTAGATTGTATTCACTATTTAACTAATACTTTGTACAAAGTAGTATGTGATAATTATAGTAGACTCTTGTAATCTTTTTCTAAATAATGTTGCCCCCCCCAAAAAAAAAGTCATCTTACATTCAGCCCAAGCCAAATTTAATTGTTTAAAGCATTATCAAGGAGAGATAACTTTTCCATAATTTTTGTTTTTATTGAACCAGTCATGTACATGTATGTCTGATAAAATTTGAAGCAAATGTATGTAACATGTATAACAGACAAAAAATATATTCTTAAGTTTTCTGTGGAAAGGGGGGTGCTGCCCCCTTTTAGCCCCTGTAAGGACCCCCATTTAATCTTCCTCCTTTTAAGGAATTTCTCTGTCTCATCCCTGAATACAGGAAACTCTTTGCTGGTGAGACCAGATCAAGCCATAAGCGGTAAAGGATGGGGGAGAGTCAAGGTAGGTTGTTTATAGTTCTTCTACTGCTGCTGCTACTACTACTGATTATGATGTTGATGATGATGGTAGTGATGATGATGATGATGATGATGATGATAATGATGATAATGATGATGATGATGAGGAGGATGAGGATGATGATGATGATGATGATGATGATGATGATGATGATGATGATGATGATGATGATGATGATGATGATGATGATGTTGATGATGATGGTAGTGATGATGATGATGATGATGATGATGATGATGATGATGATGGTAGTGATGATGATGATGATGATGATGATGATGATGATGATGATGATGATGATGATGTTGATGATGATGGTAGTGATGATGATGATGATGATGATGATGATGATGATGATGATGATGATGATGATGATGATGATGATAATGA
The DNA here is from genome assembly GCA_037951105.1 of Echinarachnius parma. Classification (NCBI taxonomy): domain Eukaryota; kingdom Metazoa; phylum Echinodermata; class Echinoidea; order Clypeasteroida; family Echinarachniidae; genus Echinarachnius; species Echinarachnius parma. Next base: position 39,530 of record JBAMJV010007015.1, on the reverse strand, counting down.
TGAATGCGACGGCGACAATATGATGATGATGCTGATGATGATGATGATGATGATAATGATAATAATAATAATACTATTCATATTAACAGTTAAATTGTTACCTATGGTTGTTAGTGGTAGAATCTAAATTCTAAAAACTCATGCCCATGTTGAATTTTATTAAACTACCTTTTACTTTTTTCTGTTACCAGAAATTTGTGACCGGCCAATCTGGGTTTCCAAAGAGCGTGTTCTTCATCGTCGGAACAGAGTTCTGCGAGAGGTTCTCATACTATGGAATGAAAGGTAACTGAAAACAATAAGGATTGTTTGATTTTTTTTTCTTATCCATCCTGTATCTTATTAACTCGGTTGCTCAATATTGCTGATTTGTTAATTTGTACATTATGTAAATTAAAAATAAAAAAAATTATTCTTTATGTTCTACTATGGGGTGAAAGGTAACCAGAAATCCTATTAAGAATCACCATTTTATTATTTTGTATATTTTAATTCAAACTGTATCTCATTTTGTTGCTCAATATTGAGTTGTCAATTTGAACATTGTATGTAATGTTTTGTTTATTTTGTTTCGAACAAAACTAGTCATCTTACTAAAAATGCCCTGCGATTATTGCAAAGCAGTGAATGTGAAGTCAACCAAATCATTTAAAAGTTAAACTCTTCCCCATAGATGGACTACTTTATATTGTTTTGTCATCCAACCTTATAAGTATTTGAAATATCTCCAAATATTGGTCCATTTTTTTCCTTGTTGCAGCGATTCTGGTGCTGTATTTCACCAACATCTTGTTGCTGAGCGACAACACCGCCACAGCCACCTACCATTCCTTCAACATGTTGTGCTACTTCTCGCCGATCTTCGGAGCCATGATAGCCGACGGATGGCTGGGGAAATATAAGTAAGTCTTTCCATACCAATCTCGATTCATTTGTTAAAAGTTTTGTTGTTTGATGCTTAGTGGTAACACTGCCACAGCCAAGTCAGTGATTTCCTAATAAATCTTGATTCATTTATTTAAAGGGAAGTGATTTCTTCACCAATCTTTTTTTATAAGTTTAAAGGGAATTTGTATTGTTTGTTGCGTATTGGCAACGCTGCCACATCAACCTACCACTCCTACAACATTTTGTGCTATTTCTCTCTGATCTTTGGAGCCATGATCGTCGACGGATAGCTGGGTAAATACAAGTAAGTCATTCTTACACCAATCTTGATTCATTTGTTTGAAGTAAATTTTGTGTGTGTTTGGCATTCTGTGCCTCCGAAAATAAGTCCATATCAAGGTGCATTATAAATGGGAAATTATACGTCTATCAAGATAATTACAAATGTTGCAGAGCTGCCCCTGATTTTAAAGAAGGGTTTCCTGGAAATGTGCCCTGACAAATAAATTTGAAAATGCCCCTGATAAAGCAAAGATTTTTTCCACTGTGGTGCATGTAGTTTATAAAATTATCTCCCAGATTGCTGTTTAAAACCTCGCTGAATTAGACATGCAGAGCTGCCAATTTTTTTTTTTTTTTTTCAATAATAATGGCAACAAAATTTATCTAAAGATACATATTTAAAATATAATACTAATAAATAAAACAATCTCTTAAAAATGATGGTGTGATCGACAGAACCAACTTTGATATGAACGCACTCGTAAAGGGTATTTTTGCTGCGCGATTTGGCTTCGCAAAAAGATATGATTTTCTAGGATAGCCAGTATGATTTGTTTTTCTCTAGAGGTTGGCAGCTCTGCACTAATGCATATTTAGTGGCATGCTCATTCATTATGTATGTTTTGCACTCATAAAAAGAAAAGAAAATATAAAGTTTCTCAACATATATTTGCCGCACAAAAAAAATTGATTCCTCAGCAAAATACTGATTTTTGGGTGTGAGAATACTGAAATGCTTAAGTGGAACTTGGCAGCTCTGGACATGTCATTGTTGGCAGTTCTGATGTTGATTTATGAGGAAGAACTTTATTCATAACTGAACAATGTTTCACATAAAAAAGGCTTCTTGAATAACATGCAGTTCTGTGTTTCTTCCCGTTAGTTGGTGTTTGTGTGTATGTGTGTTTGTGTGTGTTCGTGTGTGTGTGCTACGTGCATCTGTGCTATGTGCGTCTGTGCTACGTGCGTGTGTGTGTGTGTGTGTGGGGGGGGGGGGTGGGGTTTAGACAAAGGTCAACCCCCATTAAAATGATTTGTTATTCCCCCTCAAATTGATGCCAATGATATTAGCTACTGATACAGTCCGTCTTGTATCAAACACTTATATGATGAATGGTAAAATAAACAAAAAATAACACAAGGAAAGGTGAAAATTTAAACACAATACATGTTAGCTATCAGGTGATGATATTAGGTCCTTATCAGTTGCTGCAGTGTGAAGTTATGGACACATATGAAGTGTTGGTTTGGTGTACCATATGGTACTATCCGGTTCACTTAAAAACAGATGGTCGGGTGAAAAAGAATACAAAGATGAGATGGATTCTGGTATGGCATTTTTTATCATGTCAGAATTTGATGTTCTAATTATAAATGTCACATGAAATTTACATGACATCACATGAATTTTAGCCTTCCTCTGGAATCTACCACAAAATGTGTGGTGTGGGCATATTGATTGAGTGTGTGTGTGCATGTGTGTGTGTGTGTGTGTGTGTGTGTGTGTGTGTGTGTGTGATGAGGGGGGGGGGGGGGGGGGAGGGGGATGGCTGCTGGCAAATACACTATATGTTTGTTATTGTTAACCTTTTTGTTTTCTATTATTTTTGTTGACATTATTATCCATATGACCCCCCCCCCTCCCCCCACCTTTGCCCACCCTCTTAACTGCACTGCAGAAAGTCTAGCATGAATAACTATAACAGATCTTGTCTCAATAATGAATCGATAAAGGTTCTGGTGTAAATGCAACATAACCCTATAAACTATAACACTTGTTATTTTATGTTTTTGTGAAATGATTGCCCCATGTTTCCACCTCCGCCAACATTTGATTTTGTTTTATAATGTTTTTATGAAATTATTGAGGAAGGGGGCGTTTCAAAACAAATATAACCCTTGTTTGTTATGTTTTTTTGTGAAGTTATTTAGAATGGGCGCTTGCCCCTTGTGTCACCCCCCCCCCCCCCCCATCCTGCCTCCGTTAGCTAGGCTACTGCTATTCACTCTTGTGTGAATACAACCCTGTCTCAATAAAAGCTCTGGTTCGTTTCAACAAAATATAACCCTTGTTTTTTATGTTTTAAAATCAAACATACATGTATAGAGAAATAGACCAGAAATAAATGAAAAAGAGCAAAGAAAATGGGCTTCCTCTGGGATTCAAGCCCAAGACCTCTTTTCTTTGCTTTTTTCATTTTATGTTTTTGTGAATTTTTTTTGGAAGGGGTGCCTGCTCCTTGTGCCCCCCCCCCCCCCCCCCCCCCTCTCCCCACCCCTCTCATTAACCCGTTCACTACGAGATTCTAAAATCCCCATAGACTTATACATAGCCCACCCGGTTCCCGTAAGCAATGGGTTAACTAGGCTGCAGCTAGTCACTCTTGTATGAACAAGACCCTGTCTGAATGGAGGCTCTTGTGCCAATACAACATATGGTTATTATCCCTCCAGAATCATACTTCACAGCATTTGACAGTTGTAATTAGATTCAACTCAACACGATATGCATTTTTGATTGTATTTAAATCTTGCAAGACAGCATTATAGGGCAATCTCCATATCTATTTATATCTATCTATCTATCTATCTATCTGTCTGTCTGTCTGTCTGCCTGTCTGTCTGTCTGTCTGTCTGTCTGTCTGTCTGTCTGTCTGTCTGTCTGTCTGTCTGTCTGTCTAGCTATCTATCTATCTAGCTATCTATCTATCTAGCTATAGATCTATCTATCTACCATGTATCTATCTATCTATCTATCTATCTATGATATATATCTATCTATGATATCTATCTATCTATCTATCTATCTATCTATCTATCTATCTATCTATCTATCTATCTATCTATCTATCTATCTATCTATCTATCTATCTATCTATCTATCATATCTATCTATCTATCTATCTATATATCTAATCTATATTTATCTATCTACATTGATCTATATATCTATTCTGATATGAACTATATATATGAACTATTATAAGCCCCTTTTAGGCCCCGTTTCTTGTTAACCTGTTGGGCTTTATATTTATTCTAAGGGTATGCAACTTCAAGTAATTGATAATAATAATGATAAGCGCTGAGAAAAGAAGAAACAACAGTTAATAAAACTTAACAAAACAATATAGCAAATTAATTAAATATGATATGATTGATCATATAGATGTGTTTTTTTTTACAGTGGATTCTCTAATGGGATAAGGTTTATAACGGTTAATGAAAATAGGGAAAATCGTCTAATTAGAGATTGCAAAAATTAAAAAGTTGCAGATCTAGGAAGCACTCACAGCTAAGATATTGTGCATGAACCAGACGCCCATATGCATGAAACCTAAATCTTGTTTTGCCTTAAAGCAATTTTCATAGCATCATGTGCAGCCGCCTCTTTTTAAAAACATTTTTTACAAAGATACTGGTATTAATACAAAGTTTTTGTTATTAAAAAGCAGTTTTGAGGTTATGAAACTAAACATTTCTTCCAGTTTTATTGTTTTTGCAACCCTTCAACAAAATATTGCTATTAAAAGAAAGAGTGGTTTCAAATTAGTAATTACATGTGTACAGGGAATCCAGCATATGGTGATTATCAGCATCGGCTCAAGTAATCTGTTATGTTTCTTTTCTGCATTAGCACAGTTTTAGCAACATTTTGGTACATACTGTACATGTAAAAAAGTAATTTATGTGACGTGTAAAGAATTTAATTTTCTTTTTATTTAACACATTCCCTTCGAGATTCTGAAATCCCCATAGACTTTGTACATTGCCAACTCGGTTCCAGTAGGCAAGCGGTTAATTGTTAATCCTGCTTAAACAACATTTTCATATAAAAAGTAACCACGTTAACTGGATCTCAAGAATTTTGTTATGAAGAAAATCCAGTTAAAGGTGATCATTAGCATCAGCTCAATTTTGTTCTAGGTCTTGTTTTTATCTGAAGTAGCATATGTTGGCTCTAATTACGATATGCCCATCAAAAGTTATTAGATCGTCCGATGTCTGCCTGCAGGGGATTACAATTGGATACTGTATATTATGCAAGCCTCAACAGTAACTTTTTTCTCTACTAAGTAGATTCAGAAATTTGCAAATTTGACTTGCCCAAACAGAAAATGTACCCGCCTGCTTACTCCTAGACGAGATTTACACCTTGTGAAGTTTCACAGAATTGGTAGTTGCCCAATCGGGCATCAAACTAGACATTTATGACATTTGACTTACCCGACATAATTGTTTACTTGCCCCGGGCAATAGGGCAAGTGCTAGTGTCGAGCCCTGTATTATGTATCCCACTTCACAAGCACCACACATTCTCACATAGTCGCTGCCTTATGTGCCAAAATTGGCACGGAAAGGACTTTAACTTTAACTTTCAACTGTATATCACACACACAAGCGTAGCATGGTCAGTCTGAATAGGGGCACACAAATTATTGGGGGGGGGGGGGGGGGGGAGGGGGGCCCTCTTTCTTTCTTTTTTCAAAAATGTCCCCCCCCCTTTTTTTGGTATTGTTTTTCCCCAAAATTATTGGGGGGGGGGGGGCATAAGCCCCTGTGCCACAGCCCCCCCCTCCCCTTTTAGCTATGCCACTGCACAACATCATCACACACTCTCACACAGTCACGCATAAACACATATATATATGAGGAATCCATATGCAATAACTGATCAAACCATTTGATTAATTTGAGATAATTGAGATTAAACCTTCTTTAAAAGAAAACAATGAATATCATGAGAAATTGTTTTTATCAATCATATCTTCAAAATATACCTTTTACATGCAATGAGAAAAGTATGTTTACTGCCTCAAACCACTGGATCGCCAGAAATGTTAGATGTTAAATATGTAGACAAATTACTTCTTTTTTTGTTGTTCCCATAATGTTTTATGTCTATTTGTGTCTTTCTAGGACGATCTTGTTTATATCCCAGATTTACCTGGTAGGCAATGCTGTTATGTGTTTAACTGCATTACCGCCTCAAACCACTGGATCGCCAGAACTGTAAGTCATAAATTAATTTCTTATTTTTATTTCTCTTGTTTATTTACATTAATAAGATGTTTTATATTGTCTTTATTAATTTTGATTATTTGAGGTCATTGCTAGTTAATTCCATTCATGTTTGTAACATAATTGCATCTGTACATGTGGTGAAGAAAATATACAATTGTATACATTTATTTTATATAATCACCTAAATATTGAATACAATGCTCATGTAAGTTATTGTTATTGCTCGAATATGTACAGTCAATCAACCCGTTTTAATTTCACTTTTTCATAGAATTTGCACAGTCAAAGTTTGGTTATTTGGTTTTTGCAAGACACGTTCGAACCATTTTGATTATTTACGTCTGGGACTGCCCTTTATCGTCACCATCCGAGAGACGCAGCCAGGGTTAGAACCCTGGGACCGATTAGTGCGAAGAGCAGAGACAGATCACCTCTTTGCAAAAATACCATTCTAGCTTTTAATACAGGACAATTTATTTATCTCTTTTTCAGAGTGGGTCCGATGATAGGGCTGTTATTGATTGGGCTAGGGACAGGAGGGATCAAGCCATGCGTGTCTGCATACGGAGGAGACCAGTTTAACCCAGACCAGGTACAAATAAACATTGATAATGATGATGATGATGGTGATGACAATGATGACGATGATGATGATGATGTCAATGATGATGACGATGATGACATTGATGACGATGATGATGATTTTATCCTATGATATGGCTGTTATTGATTGGGCTAGGGACAGGAGGGATCAAGCCTTGTGTGTCTGCATACGGAGGAGACCAGTCTAACCCAGACCAGGTACAAATGAAAATTAATAATAATAATTATAGTGATTTGTTAAAAGTTTGTATTTGTTTATATGTTTGTTTAATTTTACTTTGTATGATATCTATTTTTATAGCTATACAATAATTATAGCCATAACAGCCCAAAATAAAAGTATGATTATGAAAACAAAGAATTGATGATGATGAGTGATGTTGATGGTGATAATGACACTGTTTATAGCAAATACAATGATGATGGTATTGATAAGGGTGGTGTGTTTTTTATGATAATGGGGATGGTAATGATTATAATAATGATGATGAGGAGGAGGAGAAGCAAAGGTCAATGAGAATGAAGAAGAAGTAAAAGAATGATAATTTAGAATATAACAAATAGGTTCCAAATCAATCACCACATACCCCCCGAAATATATATATTCCATTCAAAAAAAAAAGTCCCTCCTTTTCTTCTTTTAGGAGAGGGAAATCCAGCGATTCTTCTCCGTCTTCTACTTCTCCATCAACTGTGGCAGTCTGCTGTCGACGTTCCTGACTCCAATCCTGCGACACGACGTCCAGTGCTTCGGAAATGACTGCTACGCACTCGCATTTGGTGTCCCGGCTGCTCTCATGTTGGTTGCATTAAGTGAGTACTATAATCCATTTTAATCAAGTTTTATCAAGTTTTATCCAGTTTAACCTAGTTTGGTGTGGTTGTGTTCCATCTGTATTCCATTGGACATAACCAGTTTGTTTCAGTGACTGCTACACACTCGCATTTGGTGTCTCGGCTGCTCTCATGTTGGTTGCGATAAGTGAGTACTTTCAATCCAGTTTGATCCAGTTTGGTGTGGTTGTGTTCATTTAATTGATATCAGTTTGCCTGACATTGACTGCTATGCCCTTGCATTCGGTGTTCCAGCTGCTCTCATGTTGATTGCAATAAGTGAGTACTTTCGATCCAGTTTAATAAAGTTTTATCCAGTTAAACCCAGTTTGGTGTGGTTGTGTTCATTTCATTTCAATTTCATTCTAATCAGTTTCCATTTGAGCTCATGTTGATTGCAATAAGTGAATGCTTTCACAGTTTTATCAAGTTCGATCCAGTTTAATCCGGTTTGGTATGGATGGTGTTTATTTCATTTGAGTACAATCCTAATCAGTTTGCTTTACAATGCCTGCTGTGCACTCCCATTCGGTGTCCCGGCTGCTCTCATGTTGGTTGTGATAAATGAGTGCCTTCTATCCAGATTTCTATCCCGTTTGATCCAGTTTAATTCAGTTTGGTATGGTTGTGTTCAGTTTATTAAAATTCCATTCTAAATTCTAAACAGTTTGATTCACGACGACAATGATTAGGTGTCCCAGCTGCTCTCCTGTCGATTGCAATATAAAGTGATTTTGATCCAGTTTAGTCCATTTTAATCCAGTTTGATTCAGTTTAATCCAGCTTGGAATATTGGAATCACTTTCATAAGCTTTCATTGTCATTCTGTAGATTCCATACACTTTCATTTTGTATATGTACCACTTTATATTTTAATCATATGTTTTTTGTTTTTGAATGAAGTATGGAATGAATTCTAAATTAATTTCATTTCATTGAGATTAAATTGTTATGGTTGTTTTTCAGTTCCTATCTAATCAATTTACTTCATAGCAGCAGCTATGCTCTCGCATTTTTTGTCTTTTCTTCTAATACTCTCTTCTTGAAATAAGTGAAAACAAAGTAAAGAAAGCAATTATCAAAAATGTAATGATATGTTTGTAAAATTTACTAATAAATAAATTGCATTTGTCAGTGAGTTTATTCCCCTTTTTCCACAAATAATTCTTCCATTTTTGTGGGAATAAATTGACACATTCACGACATAAGATAATGTGCATGTATGATACTGTATCTGAACTTGATATTTGCAAATATGGTAAAATAATTCTGTTCAGTTTATGGAATTTCACATTTCCTTCATTTATTTGCGCATGAGGTAAATAAATGGAGTGTCAGATTACTTGTTAAACAACAATTTTCAAGGTTTGTATGATTAGCACTTTGGATATACATGTACATCATAATGAAGCACATTAGGGCCAACAACTGAATCAAAATAGTACGATGTGTATTACACATTCATAATAGCCAGTCAAACATATAGCAACTTCAATTAATGTAGTGGATACAAAATAAATTGTTTATGCATCAACTATATTCCTGGCTCAATTAATAATGTCTAAAAATATATTAATATTTTGCATCATCATTGTTTAGCTACCATAACCGTAGATACACAAAAAGTGAATACATGTATTCATTTTAAGGTAGATCTAGTAAATGTTTGTTTTTTTGTGTATACATGTCAAATTGATATGTTATTTATTTGGTGTACATTATATCAGCTGTTTTGGCACTTATTTTCCTGCGCAGGTTATGTAAAAATTTCTGATTTCTGATTGTCAATTCTTCTCTTTCCTTTCTATTTTAATAGTGACCTTCGTCTTTGGTCGTTACTTCTACAAGAATAACCCCCCAACGGGCAATGTTGTAGGCCAGGTCGTCAAGGCAACCGTGGTAAGTACACAGAAAGCATCAAATCTACAAGTGAGATTTTAGTGGCATTTATAAAGGCAGTTTCAAGCCATTTTGGGAACAGCATCAGTGATTTAACTTGTTGATGTGTACAATTATGCAAAGCTGCTTTCTCGGGGGTAAGCCTATAGTAGCCCAAGTGAGATTTTAGTAGCATTTATAAAGCAATTTTAAGCAGTTTGGGGTACTGTTTTTAAAGCACAGGTGTAAAAATTCCTTTTTGAAATTGTGAATGCTGCTTTAATTTGCATTTCCCCTGATAGGTAAATGCTGTTTATAGATGTGCACATATGAAAGCTGGCTTTGGATACAGCTAGGCTAGATCAAGTAAGATTATTGAGGAATCACTGAGGCAATTTCAAGCATTTGTTAATAATTTTTGTTAAAGCTTCAGAGATTTATCTTGCTGTTTTGTGTCAGTTACTATTGTATTGCATTGAATCCTTCTAAAGAGGCTGTAAGTAACTTCAATCTGGGTGTAAATTTATGCAGAATTTAAAAGTATTAGGCCCACTGAAAATGAGGCTACATAATAATTACAAACACAATCATTAACCCAATCAGGACTGGTACTGACATTTCTTAGGTTGGATTCAAAGCCTAGCTAGAATATTAAAGCTATGATACTCACTTATGCATTATGCATGTACTTGTATATTATGCTTAATTAAGTATGTAAGTTGTACGTTGATTGATGCCCCTGTTGATGTATGTTCAGGGATTGTATGCATTATTTTGTAATAGTGTCCACTCCAATGGAGGATGGTTGTCTTATTTATGGGTTATTAAATATTGATACTCCTTTTTGTTTAAAGGGATCTAGTAACTTTGTTGACAAGTGCAAAAAGTGATGCGTGGCTAATAAAATGTGTATTGGTGTGATCTGATATGTCCAGAAAGTAATTTGTGAAAATTTCAAGTTAATTGGATGTTATTTGGCCGAGAAATTAGCAAAAATGCAGGGTGATATTCACTTACTCATTGCACTTACTTTGTACAACGGCTGAAAATTGTTAAATAATTGTCAATTAGTTAGGGGTGTCGATTTCGGGAGTAATGTACCTCCTGGGACTCGCGATAATTTTTCGGGCGAGTCACGGGTACCCGAAATTTACCCATTTGTTGATTTCGCTATCGGCATGTCACGCCGCTGGGAAAACATGTTCATTCATGTTCGCCGAGGTAGGATGTCCTATTTTCGTCAGAAATTTTGTAATCAAGGTAAATTTGAACAGCATGTAACCATAATTGCGTTAAAATCATGTCAGAAATGCTAAAACTATAATTAATTTATGAATTTGCTGTATTTTAGAAGATGATTTATTGTCATAAATGCGCTGCATTTTTGTCACTTGAATGAACATGATAACTCTGCCGGTCAAAGAGAGGACTTTTGCTTTTTTGGGGGATATCAAGTATTGATTTTAGCGCCCGGGACTCAACATTTTTTGGCGGGACCCGGGAACCCGTGACTCACCAACAGCACTACAATTAGTTCTTATTATGAATTATTGTACTAATTCAAATACTATTATAGGCAATCTGTGATACACCCCAGCCTCCAAATTTGCTACTGACAAAATTGTTCACAGTTTTGACATCAAAACTCACACTTAAATCTAAAGGTTTTTTTTTTTTACAAGATAGAGATGCACTATTTCATATTGAATCCTTTATTTTGTTCTTTCTGTGTGTGATACCTTCTTCACAGATTTCATATTTGAGCTTTAAGATTTTCATACCATTTTTTGTTTGTTTCTATGCATTGTACATTTGTACCAGTACGCATAAAGACATCCACAAGCTCACATGGAACTCTCCCAATGGACGAGATAAGAACCAAATTGACCACTTGATGATTAATGGCACATGGAGACATTCACTTTTTGATGTCAGAGTGATGCGGGGAGCAGATGTCAGTAGCGACCACCATCTTGTTATGGCAGTAGTCAAAGTAAAGCTCAGGAAAACTGGTACCAAAAAGGCAGGACAACAACAATTCGATGTTGATAAACTGCGAGATCCGAGAGTGAAGAGCTCTTTCGTAGTGCAGCTTAAGAATAAATTCCAGGTACTAGCGGAACTAGAAACTGACAATCAACCAAATATGGATGCAGCTACAGATGACGTTAACACTAACTGGGAACAGGTTAAGACAGCCTATTTGAAAACTAGTGAATCGTGTCTAGGAGTCAAAAAGAAGGAAAAGAAAGAGTGGATAACTGATGATACTTGGCAAGCCATAGATAAACGGAGGGGTGCAAAGAAACAAGCCATGGAAGCAAAATCAGACAGACTGAAAGAAAGGTATAAGCTTCAGTACCGAGAGGCAAACAAGGCCGTAAAGACGAAGACAAGAGCCAACAAACGTGCCTTTGTTGAAGACCTTGCAAACCAGGCAGAGGAAGCAGCCAGTAAAGGGGAACAAGGAAAGGTATATAAGATAACTAAAATAATTAGCGGCAAGTATAGAGGAACCACAAATTCACCTATTGAAGACAAGCAGGGGAGGCTTCTTACAACAGAAGCAGAACAGGAAGCTAGATGGGCCGAGCACTTTAGCGAGGTGTTGAATAGACCACCACCGACAGTAGAGGCTGATATTCAGGAGGCAGAGGATGACTTGGATGTCAGCAGCATACCACCAACTAAAGAAGAAGTAATAGCCGCAATTAAATCCCTAAAAAATGGTAAAGCCCCTGGCTTTGACAATCTCAACGCAGAACTGTTTAAGGCGGACCCAGAATTAGCAGCAAAAATCCTCCTGCCACTCTTCACAATTATATGGGAAAGGAAGACAGTTCCTGACGATTGGGCAGAGGGAGTTATTGTAAAACTACCAAAGAAGGGATCGCTAAAAAACTGCAATAACTGGCGCGGCATCACACTACTATCAATACCAAGCAAAATTTTGGCAAAGATAATTATTACCCGCATCACAGATGCTGTTAACCAAAGCCTCAGAAGGGAACAGGCAGGCTTTCGGAAGGGAAAAGGGTGCACTGACCAGATATTTGCACTACGTAATATCATAGAGCAATGCACAGAATGGCAGAGGAAACTTTATATTAATTTTGTTGACTTTGAAAAAGCATTCGATAGCATCCACCGAGACAGCCTTTGGAGAATACTACGCAAATATGGGATACCAGAGCAGCTAGTTCTTGTAATTAAGAGCTTTTACTCTAACTTCACATGCAGAGTTGGAAACAGTAACCATAAGTTCCAAGTGAAGACTGGAGTTAGGCAAGGATGTGTCATGTCAGCACTGCTCTTTAATATCGCCATAGACTGGGTGATGAGACAGGCAACTGAAGACCAAAAAAGAGGCATAAGATGGACCCTCTTTTCTACACTTGAGGACCTCGACTTTGCAGATGATTTCGCTCTACTTTCACACACCCACCAGCATATGCAAGAAAAAACATCCAGACTCAGTGATTTTGCCCAGCAAATTGGCTTGAAGATCAGCCAGAAGAAAACAGAGGTGATGACCCTTAACATCTCGGACCCTTTACCAATACAAGCAAATGGGGAAGACCTACCTATAACTGAGGAGTTTACTTACCTGGGCAGCACTGTCAGGCACGATGGAGGCGCAGGCAAAGACATTAAGAACCGTCTCAATAAAGCCAGAAATGCTTTCAGAATGCTCAATAATGTATGGAGATCACAGCAATACAGCACCAAGACCAAGCTAAAATTGTACCAGAGCTGTGTCCTTTCCACTCTTCTGTACGGCTCTGAATGTTGGAGAATGACGAAAAACGACCTAAATAAGCTGTCGGTCTTCCACACAAAGAGTCTGAGAAGAATATGTCGCATTTTTTGGCCAAACACCATTTCAAACGAAGCACTTTATGCCCAATGCCATCAGGACAGCATGGAGAACATCATCATGAGAAGAAGGTGGAGATGGATCGGTCATGTAATGAGAAAGAACATAGATGACATCACACGAACAGCCCTCCACTGGACACCAGAAGGCAAAAGAAAGAGGGGACGTCCTAAAAACACTTGGCGAAGAACTGTGGAAGGGGAGATTAAAGACCTGAACCACACATGGGGAACCATCCAAAGACTGGCCCAGGATCGGAAGGAGTGGAAGACTTTTGTTGCTGCCCTACGTGCCAGGAGGCATAATGGGCAGTAAGTAAGTAAGTACCAGTACGCAGTTTAAAATGAGAATGTATTTTCTAAGAAAAATGGAGTCTCACATTTTCACATTGAATCCTTTATTATGTTCTATGTGTGTATCTTCTTCATACTAGTATGCAGTGAAGAGCAGATTTCAGAAGCGCAGCAGCGGCGAGAAGAAAAACCACTGGCTTGACTGGGCCGATGATAAATATGATGTAAGTATTTTTGAGAATATAATTTGACAGTGATTATGTTACAGGTAAGAGAAAAAAGCAAAAAAAATAGTGTTTCCCCGGGATATGAACTGGAGACCTGTAGATTGCTAGCCCGGTACTCTACAAACTGAGCTAGAATGCCCTTGTGCTGGCTGTTCATCCCTGAAACCCTTTTTGAAAATACTTTTGAAAAATACTTTTTGAAAAAACCTGGAGGATAAGAAATCAACTTACATATATGTGCGAGGGATCATCGAAGTGATAAGCTTTTTTTAAAATAAATCATATCAAACAGAGGGAGATATGTAATTTAGAAAAAAAACAAACAAAGCAATTGGGTTTCCCGGATTTTGATAACATTGTCTTATATGATTGATAACTGTGATCTGTTGCCAGGAAACCCTTACCAAGTCATAACAATTTATACAGATGTTAAAAGAAACACTCCACCTTCAGACCACATGTTCTTATTATCTTCTTTGTCTATATTTTTGTCTCCCCACCTCCAATTATTTAAATTTTCTTTGTTTACATTTTTATATTATTTGTTTCTATTTATTTATAGACTGATCTGCTAGAAGATATCAAAGTGCTGTTCCATGTTCTGTTCATCTATCTACCACTGCCCCTATTCTGGGCACTATTTGACCAGCAAGGGTCCAGATGGACGCTACAGGCTGAACACATGGACGGGAAACTGGTAAGTATAATAATGATAAATGCTAGAAATTACATTTTTTGCTTGCCTTGTGTCCAGTCGGGTGAATAAAAAAAAAAATTCTAGTGGCCCGAAACCTGAATCCGGTTTCCCCAAAGAAAGAAAAAGGTTTAAAATTTGTTTTCACGTTCTGTTCTATCTACCTCTCCCTCTATTCTGGGCGCTGTTTGATCAACAAGGGTCCAGATGGACGCTACCGGCCAAACCTATGGACGGGAAAATGGTTTTAAAAAAAAAATGATAATGTGAAAGTGATCCTTTAAATGTGTGAAATTTAATCAAAGTCACTTGGAGCTTTTATAATTTCTCTTGTACCTTGTTGTTTGGATTATGGTAACAGAAGAATTAAATGTTTGTTTTTAATGTTCCAATACTTATGAACATATTTATGATTGATTGACAATCATTCTAGGAATTCTTGTCCAATTCGTTTTTAGTGTAGTAAAAATCAGAGAGCAGTAATGTACATGTAGGTGATACAATCTGACATAAATGTTCACTCTTTTCACTAGGTAAACAGTGTTCTTCTCTCCTATGAGACTATCACAAATCATTAGGAATAATCTTACAACAACATTAAATACATTCTATTTAAAAAAAAGTTCTTTATATATCATGAATTCGCTTTTTTATTAAAATCAAGATGAATTAAAGAAAATAAATGAGTGTAATGACATCAAATGGTATTTATTTCCTTGTCTTTATTCCTCTTTCAGGGTTCGTGGAATATCAAGCCAGATCAGATGCAGGTAAATTTAATTTTTAGGAAAATACCTTTTCCTGTTTCTTCTGTGTTGTTGAATCATACCTAAGTTGTAAATCAAATGAGAAAAAAATACACTTATAAAATTATAACTTTATTTACTTAACATGTATATAACTTTTCAAATACTTTAAATTTAGCCTATAACTTATGGAAATACATGTAAGTACAGTATTAACAGTAATTCTTCTTATACAGAGTGACTGTGGATGTAATCATTAGTAATAATGTGGTCTTTATTGTTAATATTATTTTTTATCATTATCACTATTTTAAAGGGGTAGTTCAGTTTTGGTATAGATGGTGCTGCACAAAATAATTTGTTTGTGAGATAATGAAAAACTGAGTGTAAAATTTGAAAGAGCATACAATTTTAATGGCAGAATAAACTTTATTTGATCAAAATCGGTTCAGAAATGGCTGAAATATCAATAAATATATCCAATCGTAATAAATCTTGGGCCCAGATTTATTTGATGATTTTTTTAAAAATTGAAAAAATGCTTACACTTTTTCAAAAATTTTCAAAAGAGGTTTTTAAAATAGTTGTTGATCTCTCTATTTAATCATTTTTTCAACAAAACACCACATGCATAATTTTTTTTCAAAATGGTTGAAACCAATGCTTTTTTAGAGAGCGCCCTCTTGTGTTTTAATGGCTCTTTTTGAATGATAACAGGCTTTTTTACTTAGTCGTTTGTAATTTTCGATACCTTTCAAACATGGTGGAGTTATATAACTATTAGTTTTTAATGTTATTGTGCAGGTTTTTGTTACTAAAGCTCAGCCTTACCAAAACTGTACTACCCCTTTGAGTAATAGTAGTAGTGATTATAATAGTATCAGTTGAATGTAGTTGTATTTAAAGTAGTAGTGGTAGTCATAGTAGTGTTATTAGTATAAATGGTAGTTGAAGTAGAAGTTGCAACAGTAGCAGTAGCTGCACTATGAGTATCATAAGTATTATGCTGACAATGTATTTTTTATTAATGTTTAATATTGGCAGGCTCTGAATCCGGTTTTTATCCTGCTCTTCATCCCTCTGTTTGAGGGGCTGATCTACCCCCTGCTGGACAAGTGTAACGTTCCAAAGCGCCCTCTACAGAGAATGGGTGGAGGCATGGTGCTTGCCGCTGTGGCCTTTGTCATCGCAGGCTTTCTTCAAGTCCAAATAGAGGTGAGGCCTAGTCCATTTTTTTTTTTTTAACAGATGAACAGGATGATGATGATGATGATGGGAATGATGATGATGATGATGATGATGATGATGATGATGATGATGATGATGATGATGATGACGACGACGACGATGACAATGACGACGAC
Organism: Echinarachnius parma; assembly: GCA_037951105.1. Lineage (NCBI taxonomy): Eukaryota > Metazoa > Echinodermata > Echinoidea > Clypeasteroida > Echinarachniidae > Echinarachnius > Echinarachnius parma. The sequence continues at coordinate 22,822 of JBAMJV010007015.1, read as the reverse complement.
GTTGGCGACGATGACAATGATGAAGATGATGATGATGATGATGCTCATGGCTATGGAGATGCAAGTAATGGTGGGGAGGAGGAGGATTTTGATGATGTTGATGATGACAACGTCAATGATGGTGATCACCACCATCATTGACATTATTGAAATGCTCTGGCTGAACGTGGCAGCTTTGGTGATGATGGTGATTGTGATTGGAATGATTATGATGAGAATGATGATTATGATATAATATAAATTTTAAATACTTGAGACAATACTACGCCCTCAACAACTTTGTAAACATTCTGAAATATATATTTAAAGAGGTAGTTCAGTTTTGGTATAGAGGGCACTGCACAAAATACTTTCTTTATGAGATAATGAAAAATTGAGTGTAAAATTTGAAAGAGCATACAATTTTAATGGCAGAATAAACTTTATTTGATCAAAATCGGTTCAAGAACGGCTGAAATATCAATAAATATATCCGATCGTAATGTATCGTAATGATGAATTTAAATTTAAAAAAAATGTTTTGTTGGTTTTATTTTGATTGCAGAATTCTGAGATTGCTTTACCAGGCGATGAGCAGGCCGTTATAAATATCATCAATGCTTCCCCATGCCCTATCAACATTGAGAGCAAATTTTACAATGGACATTTGGATATAGCAGAGGTAATAGTTATATCTAGTTCCTACAATTTTGTTAGTTTTGTTTTGATATTTATATTTCACTTTGATTAATATTCTACATTCTTGTAGATTATGTAATCATTTAAGATGATCTAAAGTAAAAATGTAGTGAAACAGAGCTCTCCCATTGTCATTGGTTAATTATTATTGCCTATTTCGTTATAAATAATGAAGAAATTCAAAATGTATCTGTGTATAGTTCGGTCTTTTCAATTTAAAAACATTCATGATTTGTATAATAATTAGAAGTATAAAATTCTGTTTGGTAATGTAGTGAAAATAAATCATTGTTACTTATAAATGTGACCTTACACCACAAAACGACAGTTATGTCGCGGTTTTAGTTTCTCTGTTTTTAGCTGAAATAGTCAAATTTGGTTTAAAATATGAGATTCAGGATTTTTGTATTTCCTGAATGACGGTAGCTTATTCCACCTTCTGTGAAATTTTGATTGTCAGAAATCATGTTTAAATATGTTTTTTCATCGAATGAACATTTTCAAATTACAGCACTTGAATGGACACCAATCTTTGAAGAGGCCCGTTTCTCCCTTGTTTTAAAACTGCTTCAACCATTTTCCTAATCTTTGGTGCTTATTTTCAGAGGGTTTACCTTGTCTGAATATGACAAATTATATACCATTTTAGAGGTAATGAATTCTACTGTAATGTAATGTCAACATCAGCATAATCATTTTCCCCGACTTATTGGTTGTTTTGTGGTGTAAGGTCACAAATATACTGTTTGTCTAATCCTTCCTTATCCCGTATCATCTTTCTACAGGGAACAAAGGGTAAAACATTTCCAGTTGGAAATTATGACGCAGTATTCAAACCAGACTGCCCTGAACTTATAGGAGAAATGTCTTTTTCTGCAAGTCTAGCCAGCAAGCAAGTGGAGACTGTCATAGTCTATAGTGATATCAACAGGCTTGAAGCCCTCCAAGTAAGTGAAAGTTTGTCTTAGTTCCCTTTCACTGAAATTGATGCAATATTCAAACCCGACTGCCCAGAACTAATAGGAGAAATGTCTTTTTCTGCAAGCCTAGACTGTCATAGCCTATAGCGGTACCAGTAGGCTTGTTGCCCTCCAAGTGAGTGAAAGTTTGTGTTAGTTCTGTTTAACTAAAACTGATGCAATACTGTATACAAAACTGGCTGCTCAGAACTAATAATACATGTAGATGAAACATCCTTTACTTTAGACAATATTTTCATCAATTATCTTACTATGTTTTCAAAATGGTAAATATTGCCAGGTGTTTGCATCCTGACCCTTTAGATGGGTCATGTTAGTACAAAAACAAAATAAAATCTGATGCCTGACTTTGATTTTCATTTGTGTTTCACTCGCAGGTCAAAGGTCACCTTGAGAAGCCAGACAAAGGACTAGGCAAAATAAGGTACAGTCAAATTCGTGACTTGTTGGCAAAAATCTTAGATTTATATGCCACGCGAAAGGGGTATTCATCAGTTTGATACTTATCTCAATTATTTTGGATACTATTTGGCAGAGTTATAATTGTTATATTTCATAATGCGTAAAATTGAAACTGAGATTTGACGTATCAAACATGACTATCACTATTAAAAAAATACAAAGATGCTGTACAAAATTGTGTATAACTTTGCACTTGATTAATATAAAATATAAAGGCAGCCTCCATTGGTCAGTCAAAACAGATGATAGTGTGTTAAAGAAAATTCATATTTCCTTTATTAGTGATACCCAAGAGGAAACGTTTGACTAGAAGTGACAGGAAATGTAAACTTTTCAGTAAAAGAAAGCAAACATTCTAACGTTTCTCTTTATTGAAAGAAAAAAACTCAGTTAAAGGAAGTTAGAAAAATTTCATGGTAGATATCTTAAAGGGACTTAGTAACATTGTCCAAATCCTCAAAATAAAATTGTAATTCTAGCGGTTCCTTTATACCTTGTTGTATTCGTTTTAACAATAAAATCATGGGACAGCTTTCGGTTTTTCAAATTTCCCTTTCATTACAAAGATATGTATGATTGAAGTATTTAGATAAGAAAATCTCCGGGCGAGATTTTCATCCCTGTACAAAGTGAATGCAGTGAGTTGGTGAATATCACCCAATATCACTTTGCATTTTCGCTCATTACTTGGCCATACATTGTCCATTTGACCTGAAATTTTCACACAATACCCTGAGGACATATGAGATAACAACAGTATACATTGCATCAACCATTCATCAGTTTTTGCACATCTCAACAAAGTTACTAGATCCCTTTAATAATAATGGCTAATAGCTCAGTTCCATTACACTTTTTAATCAAAGTCAAAAGGTGATAAAATCTTACATTGATTTGTTTTCTTTTTTGTCTAGGTAAACAGTGTTCTTGTTCAATGTATCATACACAACATTACAGTCTCAAATATCACTTTTGGAAATATCTTCAAGATATTTCCAAAAGTGATATTTGAGATTATCCTCATAAGTTATGAGGATAATCGATCACTTTATGATTGACTTTTGTTTCCCTCTCCAGCCTTGGCTATTTCTTTTCTGGTGGCCTTCTTCCAGAAAACCTGACTGTTTTAGTGAAGAACTCGATGAAGAACTACAAAGTTCAAACCCTCATCAGAAATGTCAGCTCCTCCATAGATGTCGAACCAGAAGAGTAAGAAAGCGCTTCTCAATTTGTCATCTTTCCCAATAATTTGTTGTTTATGAAAAAACGATTCACGGAAAACACTCTGTCCCTCGGATAGGATGATAAATAGAGGTCCCGTGTATGAGACAATCACATCTCATGCACGCTAAGAACCTAGTCTACATGTACTTCTCAAAAAGAGTAGGGTGTTAACCCGGTTGACTAGTACCCCAGCATATCACAACCAACAAAATACTGCAAGAATCTTCAGATTTGAATAACAATAATTTTGAATTTCAATAACAAGGGACAAATAAGCTTAGCTTGCGCCTCGTAAAAATCAGCAAAATTAGTAAAGGACCATTATTATCTTAACCCGTTCCCTACTAGTTTTGTAATCCCTATAGAGTTCATTCAGGACCCACCAGTTTCTTGTAGGCAGTGGTTGAAATGATTTTTGTTAGTTTAATTGTATCCCCCGAACCACTTCGGGGGATACTATGGATTTGGCCTCGTCGCGCCGCCGCCGCGTCCGCCGCGTCCGCCGCGTCCGCCGCGTCCGCCGCGTCCGCCGCGTCCGCCGCGTCCGCCGCAGAGATTTTCTTGTGAACGCTCTACAGGTCCGAGTTCTTGTCCGATCATTTTCTAATTTGGTATGAAGGTGTATTAAGGAAAGAGGATGAAGCCTATTGATTTTGGTGTGGGGCGGAGTCCTGGTTGCCATGGTAACCATGATATAAAGAAATAGTTAAGATTACCTTGTGAACGCTCTACAGGTCCGAGTTCTTGTCCGATCATTTTTAATTTGGTATGAAGGTGTATTAAGGAAAGAGGATGAAGCCTATTGATTTTGGTGTGGGGCGGAGTCCTGGTTGCCATGGTAACCATGATATAAAGAAATAGTTAAGATTACCTTGTGAACGCTCTACAGGTCCGAGTTCTTGTCCGATCATTTTCTAATTTGGTATGAAGGTGTATTAAGGAAAGAGGATGAAGCCTATTGATTTTGGTGTGGGGCGGAGTCCTGGTTGCCATGGTAACCATGATATAAAGAAATAGTTAAGATTACCTTGTGAACGCTCTACAGGTCCGAGTTCTTGTCCGATCATTTTCTAATTTGGTATGAAGGTGTATTAAGGAAAGAGGATGAAGCCTATTGATTTTGGTGTGGGGCGGAGCCCTGGTTGCCATGGTAACCATGATATAAAGAAATAGTTAAGATTACCTTGTGAACGCTCTACAGGTCCGAGTTCTTGTCCAATCATTTTCTAATTTGGTATGAAGGTGTATTAAGGAAAGAGGATGAAGCCTATTGATTTTGGTGTGGGGCGCGGTCCTGGTTGCCATGGTAACCATGATATAAATAAATAGTTAATATTACCTTGTGAACGCTCTACAGGTCCGAGTTCTTGTCTGATCATTTTCTAATTTGGTATGAAGGTGTCTTAAGGAAAGAGGATGAAGCCTTTAGATTTTGGTGTGGGGCGGAGTCCTGGTTGCCATGGTAACCATGATATAAAGAAATAGTTAAGATTACCTTGTGAACGCTCTACAGGTCCGAGTTCTTGTCCGATCATTTTCTAATTTGGTATGAAGGTGTCTTAAGGAAAGAGGATGAAGCCTATTGATTTTGGTGTGGGGCGGAGTCCTGGTTGCCATGGTAACCATGATATAAAGAAATATTTAAGATTACCTTGTGAACGCTCTACAGGTCCGAGTTCTTGTCCGATCATTTTCTAATTTGGTATGAAGGTGTATTAAGGAAAGAGGATGAAGCCTTTTGATTTTGGTGTGGGGCGGAGTCCTGGTTGCCATGGTAACCATGATATAAAGAAATAGTTAAGATTACCTTGTGAACGCTCTATAGATCCGAGTTCTTGTCTGATCATTTTCTAATTTGGTATGAAGGTGTATTAAGGAAAGAGGATGAAGCCTATTGATTTTGGTGTGGGGCGGAGTCCTGGTTGCCATGGTAACCATGATAACCATGATATAAAGAAATAGTTAAGATTACCATGTGAACGCTCTACAGGTCCGAGTTCTTGTCCGATCATTTTCTAATTTGGTATGAAGGTGTATTAAGGAAAGAGGATGAAGCCTATTGATTTTGGTGTGGGGCGGAGTCCTGGTTGCCATGGTAACCATGATATAAAGAAATAGTTAAGATTACCTTGTGAACGCTCTACAGGTCCGAGTTCTTGTCCGATCATTTTCTAATTTGGTATGAAGGTGTATTAAGGGAAGAGGATGAAGCCTATTGATTTTGGTGTGGGGCGGAGCCCTGGTTGCCATGGTAACCATGATATAAAGAAATAGTTAAGATTACCTTGTGAACGCTCTACAGGTCCGAGTTCTTGTCCGATCATTTTCTAATTTGGTATGAAGGTGTATTAAGGAAAGAGGATGAAGCCTATTGATTTTGGTGTGGGGCGCGGTCCTGGTTGCCATGGTAACCATGATATAAATAAATAGTTAATATTACCTTGTGAACGCTCTACAGGTCCGAGTTCTTGTCTGATCATTTTCTAATTTGGTATGAAGGTGTCTTAAGGAAAGAGGATGAAGCCTTTAGATTTTGGTGTGGGGCGGAGTCCTGGTTGCCATGGTAACCATGATATAAAGAAATAGTTAAGATTACCTTGTGAACGCTCTACAGGTCCGAGTTCTTGTCCGATCATTTTCTAATTTGGTATGAAGGTGTCTTAAGGAAAGAGGATGAAGCCTATTGATTTTGGTGTGGGGCGGAGTCCTGGTTGCCATGGTAACCATGATATAAAGAAATATTTAAGATTACCTTGTGAACGCTCTACAGGTCCGAGTTCTTGTCCGATCATTTTCTAATTTGGTATGAAGGTGTATTAAGGAAAGAGGATGAAGCCTTTTGATTTTGGTGTGGGGCGGAGTCCTGGTTGCCATGGTAACCATGATATAAAGAAATAGTTAAGATTACCTTGTGAACGCTCTATAGATCCGAGTTCTTGTCTGATCATTTTCTAATTTGGTATGAAGGTGTATTAAGGAAAGAGGATGAAGCCTATTGATTTTGGTGTGGGGCGGAGTCCTGGTTGCCATGGTAACCATGATAACCATGATATAAAGAAATAGTTAAGATTACCATGTGAACGCTCTACAGGTCCGAGTTCTTGTCCGATCATTTTCTTATTTGGTATGAAGGTGTATTAAGGAAAGAGGATGAAGCCTATTGATTTTGGTGTGGGGCGGAGTCCTGGTTGCCATGGTAACCATGATATAAAGAAATAGTTAAGATTACCTTGTGAACGCTCTACAGGTCCGAGTTCTTGTCCGATCATTTTCTAATTTGGTATGAAGGTGTATTAAGGAAAGAGGATGAAGCCTTTTGATTTTGGTGTGGGGCGGAGTCCTGGTTGCCATGGTAACCATGATATAAAGAAATAGTTAAGATTACCTTGTGAACGCTCTATAGATCCGAGTTCTTGTCTGATCATTTTCTAATTTGGTATGAAGGTGTATTAAGGAAAGAGGATGAAGCCTATTGATTTTGGTGTGGGGCGGAGTCCTGGTTGCCATGGTAACCATGATAACCATGATATAAAGAAATAGTTAAGATTACCATGTGAACGCTCTACAGGTCCGAGTTCTTGTCCGATCATTTTCTTATTTGGTATGAAGGTGTATTAAGGAAAGAGGATGAAGCCTATTGATTTTGGTGTGGGGCGGATTCATGGTTGCCGTTGTGTGTAAGAGATTTAGGTTCAGACATCAAATCCAGAAATACATGTCTAAAAAGTACCAGGGCCATGCACAATTATTGCAAATATCTCAGCTGAGGGATGAAAAGAAATATCAGGGGATCTACTTTGCATAGGTATAGATTGTTAGAATGAGAAAAAAATGAAGTAATATTTTCAATAAATCCATTATCAAACAGCAAATTAATTAATACTTGAGTCATTTGAAAACTTACTTGACATTAAAATAATGTTTTTTAAACTGAATGAGATATATGATTCTCTAGAGACTCTAGTACACTTGAATACTGATCCCCCTATAATTGATAAACAAATCCAAGTATAACACCTTGTTCAAAACCCTAAACAATGACGATTGGCTGCAATTGTTTTTAACTGCTGCATAATGTAAGAGCCTGTTACATATGCCAATATTAATGAGCTCCGCAAGTTAGCAAAGGCCTCGCCGCTGACGCGGCTCAGTCCAGCGATCACTGCTGTAAGCGCACATCGCCTTGTCTATTAATCAGACCCTGCTCGGAGGACAAACAGCGCGCGAGGCCTTGCCCAAAGGCTACTGCCAGCCTAGTAGAACAACGTACACCACCAAACTTGTTCAGTTCACAATATTACAACCCACAAAAGTGCAATGCAATTGGTTCGGGGGATACATGTGCTCGGCTGCGCGACCCGCCGAGCGCGCAATTTCTAGTTGAAAATGTTTTTATCTTCCATCTTGTAAATGTCTATGAAATTATGTTCCATCTTTAGTATTTTTATTTTAACAAAATCTCTACCTGTACCTATTTTCTGAGGAGTTACATACATTTTGTTTATGTTGATTTAATCCTGTTCCCTTTTAGGTTCTAAAATCCCCATATATAGACTTTGTACACAGCTCACCCGCTCCCATAGTCAAGGTGTTAATGTCTTTAAAATTTGAAAAATTAATCCAATCAAATCCAAAACGATTATTATGTAGATTCAACTGGGATGTAAGATCTTTTGAGGATAAAATGTGTTGTTTTTGCACAGGTATGATGTGTATGCAGTGCTGGAAGATGAGAGCGAGAAACTTCTGGGACATGTGGACATCAATATGGGAGGGATTTATAGACTCTTCATCCAGTCTGCTAACATTTCACAACCAGATAAGGTGAGTTTCGTTTTTTGTCTCCCCCAAAAATTGTGTTTACAAATCATAATTGTGTGTTACGAAAGCCTTATGTTCAACCATGAGTTTGTAATGATTGTTGTTGTTCCCATGATTCATAATCACTATCCTCATCATCGTTATAATGTAATATTTCTGATTATCATCATCATCTTGCTATCATCTTCACCATCGCCATCGCCATCGCCATCGCCATCGCCATCGCCATCGCCATCGCCATCACCATCACCGTCACCGCCACCGCCACCGCCATCGCCATCGCCATCGCCATCGCCATCGCCATCGCCATCGCCATCGCCACCACCACCACCACCACCACCACCATCATCACCATCACCATCATCATCATCATCATCATCATCATCATCATCATCATCATCACCACCACCACCACCGCCGCCACCACCACCACCACCACCACCACCACCACCACCACCATCATTACCAACATTGTCATCATCATCATTACCCTCATCATCATCACCACCACCATCATCACCACCACCATCATCACCACCACCATCACCATCATCACCATCATCATCATCATCATCATCATCATCATCATCATCATCATCATCATCATCATCATCATCATCATCATCATCATCATCATCACCCCTTCCATCATCACTATCAAAAATACTATATCCCTTATTATGTTTGTATCCATAGATCCGTCTTGCAGTGCACTTAGAGGTAGAGCCAAACAGTGTGTCCATGATGCTACAGATCCCTCAGTACATCATCATAACGTGCGGAGAAATCCTCTTCTCCATTACCGGCTTGGAATTCTCTTACTCACAGGTAACGGCCACTCAAACATTCTAGTTATGATTCAATGTCCTTTTTAAAATGATATGCTATAGGCCCCATAGCAGAAACGGATACAGTCGATTACAATTAATTCAAACATATAGGGAAACTGACCAGAAATATATAATATGAATGAAAAAGAGCAGAGAAAATGGGATTCCAGCGGGATTCGAACCTAAGACCTCCGGTCTAGTAATCCGGAGGTCTCGGGTTCGAATCCCGCTGGAATCCCATTTTCTTTGCTCTTTTTCATACAATCGATTAATGTTACAATTATTTATAAGTCAGATCATGTTTTCCATACACACTGATCTGATTGGTTAAAACACACACATTTTCTGACTTACAATAAATTGTAACTTGCAATTAATTGTATCTCTTTCTGCAACGGGGCCCTGATGTATCAATGTGTATCAATTTGTATCATTTTGTTTATCTACAATACTATGCATTTTATTTGAAATGTTCTGTTAAGTTTGGTATACAATATAAATTTTGTGCACCAAAAAATGAATACAAAATTGTTTGTGTTGTATGTATATTTATTAAACAACTCTGGTAGATTCAGTCAAGTGATTGGTTAAACCCTGTCATGTGAGCATTCATTAATTTTAACCAGCATGCACAACCGTGCCAAAAGAGCGCAATCTCGGTTATGTCAGATGGTGCAATGTTTTAGGTTTACGCCTCTTGCCTTTCGTGCATCTTACACAACCTTGAGTGGGTTGCACACAATACACTCTGTATAACATTCAATAGTTTGTTATGCAGAGTTCAAATGAACATATGATGACATGCGCAGTACCACGGGGTACCGTTGTACCCCGGTATCCCGCGTTGTGTAGCGCCATCTTGTGTCCACCCGAAGTACAACCGTACCGCAGAGCAATTATGGACGCCGCTGGTGTTTTGCGTTGTGCATGCAGCGCTTGTATGCATGCTACCCCGGCCGCAAAGAGAGCATTTTGAACGTAAATAAAGCATCACGAAAATAATTTTACACTCTTTAGTACCCCAGTGTACAGCCCTGAAAAAAAAAAAAAAAAATTAAACAAAATGGCGGATTTTCATTTGGTACCCCAGGGTACCATTTATGTCATCATATTATCAATTATTAAATGAACATATCAATTATTTTCAGGCGCCGGCTAGCATGAAGTCTTGTGTCCAGGCGGCGTGGTTGATGACTGTGGCTTTCGGGAATCTCATCGTTGTCATCATTGCCGAATCACAGTTCATAGAAAGCCAGGTAAGGGACATTTCTGATTTCAAAATTAATAATTTCCAACTTTTCTTTCCTGGTATATAATAAGAAACTCTTCAATCGTTAGACAAAGGAAAAGCAATGAGGCAATTTTCAGGGGAAATGTTTTATGCAAACTTGCTTGTTTTTGTTTAAAATCCTCCTGGTGTCTTGCAGTTAATTAATAGTAAAATTTTTTTTGGTTCCTTATATAGCATTTATTCTGTTTTTTTGCTGCTCACGGCTCATCATTACATTTACCTCTCATTGATTACACACTGCAATCAATCCAGCACACAAAGTGCACATTTTCCACTCACTGGGGAGCATTTCAGCAATTGTATGTCCATACAGTGATAAGGAACAAACCCAGCCCTTTAATTTCATTAATTTTGACATCATACCTTCACAGGATGTGTCCACAATCAGTATAATTCTGTAAAAATCAGATTAAACAAACTACTTTGATTAAAGAAAATAATATTTAAAATAATCGTTTGTTTGTCTTTTCCTTTTCTGAATGTTTGGTTAACCACTCTTTTCTCTTCATATATATTTCAGGCGATAGAATTCTTCCTCTTCGCGGGCCTCATGGGCATCGTCACCGTTATCTTTGCCGCCATGGCGTGGCGCTATGTGTACGTGACACCACGGTCGGTGGAGCTCTCTGCAATTGACACATTCGGTCTCGTTTCAAATGAGTTTGACGACACATCTATACCGACGGGCAATTATCAAACCCTTACGAACAATTAGAAGTAATCTGCTGTGGCGTGGCGCTACAATGTATGTGTACGTGACACCACGGTCGGTGGAGCTGTCTGCGATTGACACATTCGGTCTTGTCTCAAACGAGTTTGACGACACATCTCTACCGACCGGCAACTATCAAACCCTAAACGAACAATCAGAATTAATCTCCTGTGGCGCGAGGAGGTATTGGTGCTATCTGTATGTGACACCACGGTCGGTGGAATCCTCTGCGATTGACATATTCGGTCTTGTTTCAAACAGGTTTGATGACATATCAATACCGACGGGCAACTATCAAACCCTTACGAACAATTAGAAGTAATCTGCTGTGGCGTGTAGCTATGACTATGTGACACCACGGTCGGTGGAATCCTCTGCGAATGACACATATGGTATCGTCTCAAACAAGTTTGACGACATATCAATACCGACGGGCAACTATCAAACCCTAACGAACAAACATAATTAATCTGCTGTACCGGGGCACTGTGGGTATGTCACACCAAATTCTGTAGAACCCTCCGCAAACGACATATTCGGTCTCATCTACTAACGGGCAACTATCAAGCCCTAATGAACAATCATCATTAATCGGCTGTTGTCTTGCGCTATGTGTACTTGACGCCAAAGTCGGTAGATTCCTCTGCAAATGACACATTCCATCTTGTCTCAAACAAGTTTCCATACAAACATTCAAAATTAAGCTGCCATTTTAATGCTTATTACTATAAAAGAGTATAGTATAATAATTGTGAGTTTCAGGAAATTTTCAAGCGCTTCATAACATTCATTAGCGCAAGGTTGTTTGTTTCAAGATTGAAGTGTGATATTATATAAATAGGCACATACATGTATGCCAACTTATCATCAGTAACAATCAGATTAATGAAAAGTTACACTGACTGTTACTGATAAAAACTTGATAAAAATGAAAGATTTATAAATGCAAGGGTGTTTAAGGCTTATTGCATAGTTGTAAAATAAGGATCACTTTCACAGCATCTACGCAAGTGCAATCATTTTTTTCATTGGAAAAGTTTTTTATTATGCTCAGTTTTATTCTTAAAGGCATGAATGAGCTAATGGGAATTATGCTCAGTAGTTGTATGAATGATTTATTAAGAGTCATTACTAGATATAGTGAAGTACATACATGTAAGTAGCAACTAAAAGCTTTTTTATTTGATTAAATATAGATACTTTTGAAGTGTTGAAGGTATACAGGCATGAAGATGAATATTACCTAGATGATGGCAAAGTTATTTCCAACCATTTTGTATTTTGTTGAGTCAAATAGGCTTCCAAACTGCTCCTAAATCATGCCAGAATATTCAAACATTTGTGTTTTTACATCACAACAATATACATGTACGATTAGTAAGGACATATGCATTATCTCTACCATTGTCCCAGAGGCTAAGTTTTGTTTAAAGTTGTTTCCAGTGGGCTCCTACACTTTAAATAAGATCATGTCTGTAGTACATAATGTGACTTTAATAGCGCACTTCTTTATCTCAACTGATGATATCTAGATCCTTCTAGTGCCTAGATATGTTCACTGCCTTGGTACAAGTATATTCAACATGGCCTGACTTGCCAACAAATAATACTGCCTTTTTGTGTGGTCCTGTTCGCATGTTCTAGCTTGCATGTTAAATGGATCTAGTAACTTTGTTAACATGTGCAAAATGTGGCAAATGGTTGCTAAAATGTGTATTTCTGTGATCACTTTTGCATGTTCTATGCATGTTAGATATATTCATACAGTGAGAGTTCTATGTTGATTTATTTGTTTGGAGTTGATGTTTATGTATGTTTACATCTACATGTACAATGCAAATCCTGAATGTGGTCTATTTTCGCATAGTCAAGTGTTTTCAGGGACGTTAACCCTAATTTGTAATGTCTTTAATGCATGTTCTAGCTGTGCTTGATACATGTATTTGTACAGGGATGGCTGTACACATAATGTATATATGTTTTTTTCAGAAAGAAATACAAAATATATCCAGTACCATGATATTGTATACATGTACCTATAGTTCAAATTAAAAGAAAAATTGTCTCTTTTATATGATAACTTTTGCATGTTCTGAGTATTATACAACTGTAAAGATACAGTATATAATATTAAATTGAAGAAGAAAAAAAAAAGATTTATAATATATAAAACAACATTTTCACACAAAACTGCCTCTTTTCTTGATAGCTTTTGCATGTTATATGCATGATATATATATATATTTTTACAAGACCTTAATGGTGGTATATCATTACGTTTCACTAAGTTAGCCGTGATCTCCACCACGGTGGAAATCAACTCAACCATTTTAATAGCTTTCGTCAACATGCCATGCCCTGTTAACTGCCCCCCCCCCCGAATCTCCTCCGGTTACACGCAGTAAACCGATAAGAACGGTGTAAACGGTGATAAAATTCTACTAGAGGCACGAATCTCTCGACCTCTCCTCAGGCCTGAGAAGCGGATATTTTCTAACTTGGGTGAAACGTAATATTCAGTGTTTCAAAGTCTAGCCACGGTGCAAGTATCAATGTTGTTGGATATTGCCGCACTATAGTCACAAAAATACTCTAGCTGAAATATATGGAGAGTGCATGTTATAGCAGAATCAATGATTCTTTAACGTTTTCTCAAAAGGATATGTGACTTGTATAAGTTTCGTTTGTATATGGGAGAACACGTATTTTTTTCAATTTTTCAGATATGTATTGTCGAAACCTTTACTACATGTATGTGAGTGTGACAAGCATAAAGTTTTTCATTATATTTGTATGCACTTTATTTGAACAACTGAATATATCAAGAATTTTCTATTAAAGAATATGGTGCATGTCTTGGGCTATAAACATTTCATTTGGCTGGTATTTACTGATTTTACATGTGTACAAATGGTGCTGAGTGAATTTTTTATCTTTACTGCCAAAAGTATTACAATTTGATTAGAGGCTGTGATAGGATATTATTGAAAACAAAAATGAGAGAAACGGTGAGCAGTATGCTTACAAATAAATAGCAAATACATAGCAAAACCAAAACAAAAGCCAGACTTAAGCCATGTCTTATTTTGTATATACCACCACCCCAAAATAATATTCTTATATAAAACTTGTATCCCTTCCACTGAAATTGCCTTCCTCTTTGCACTTATTTCCAATTTTTATTTACCATTCCAATTTGAGCGTGTATTCAGAGGCTGCTGAGAAAGTTTGCTGAAATAATGTTTGTTTTTTTTTTACTTGAAGAAGTATGGAGAAAAATAATCATTCTACTTTTTTGATATGGTAACATTTCACATCAATATGTCCAGTGACTCTTTCAAATAGACTGTGCAATGCTGTTCTTCTTTTAGTGTTGTTATATTTTATATATTTTTATATGAGCAATGAAAATTAAGGGGTTTCTGGGACGAATGCCGTCATAGGGTTTTCTATAGCTCAGTCGGTAAGTCGGTAAGAGCACCAGTCTAGCAATCCGGAGGTCTCGGGTTCGAATCCCGTTGGAATCCCATTTTCTTTGCTCATTTTTATCACATTATATATTTCTGGTTAGTTTCTCTATATGTTTGAATTATATATCTTATATTGTTGAGATTCATTCAGTCATATACGGTATTGTGGCTTATAATAATAGTGATAATAATAATAATAATAATAATGGTTATTTTTATAGCCCTATTCATATGAGTATCATAGCTCTTAACACGATTATTATTAACCCGGTCAACATATACACACTGCAATCATCCCTGAATAGTAAAGTCTAAAGATTATGAAATGTGATTTTAGTTATTATGCAAGATTACATTAGTTACATGTATGTGGCAAAATCTGAAATCCATAGCATTCGTTCAGTCATGTACTGTAGTTGATAGTATGGATTTATATCATTTATTCTAGTTTTAGTAAATTATGCCAGGTTAGTTACATTACTTATACATGTATGTGTATTCAAATAAAAGTTAATATTTATAGGAATATAGTGTAAGAAATAACACAATATTGTGCAAAATCTGAAATCCATAGCATATTTGAGATAAACACTATTGTTGAGACTCATTCAGTCATGAGTTTATATTATATATAATATATATATTACCGTAGTTTTAGTATAAATTTATGCAAGGCTAGTTAATGTACATAATTATGTGTGTAACTAAAAGTTAATTTGAAAGCGTATGAAAAAAACCCACTATATTGTGCTTTTAAATTGTAGATACTGTAGGTCGAATGTTAGATATCAACATTTTATTGCACATAGGCCTACTATTTTCATATTCATTTTTAGAAAGTATATCATTAAGTTTGTACATATGTTTACTGTGAATGTGTGATGTGACAGTCATATTACATGTATGTTGTATGCCTTCTTTACACTGGAAATTTAATTATATTTTATAAAATTCCAGCAATGAATATTAAAGAAATACTACTAATAAGAAGAATTGAATGAGATATATTTGATGGAAAAGGGATCACAATCATAATTAATGTAGCTGGCTGAATCTATGTTTAAGCCATGATCTCATTGATTCTCATGTTTATGCTCATGTTCTATGGTATTCAATTTCCTACTTGTGGTAAGCAAAATAATGTCGTAATTTGTTGCTGTTTTATCAACTTGAAGGGGAAATTGTTTATTCACGTTTCTACAAGATTTATTTTCATTATATTTGCTACATTTAATTGTTTTTTATTTATCACTTTTTTTCATTGGGGGAGGACCAAATGGGCATTTTCAAGGGGTAGTACAGTTTTGGTAAGGCTGAACTTTAGTAACCAAACCTGGACAGTAACATTATAAACTAATAGTTATAACTCTACCATGCTCAAAAGGTATACAAAATTACAAACGACTAAGTAAAAAGCCTGTTATCATTCAAAAAGAGCCATTAAAACACAAGAGAGCGCTTTCTAAAAAGGCATTGGTTTCAACCATTTTTCATACCAAATTATGCATGTGATGATTTATTGAAATAATTATTAAAGGGATAGTTGAGTATTGGTCAAACTTAACTTTAGTAACCAAAACCTGCACGATTACGATACAAACTAATAGTTATAACTTCACCATGCTCGAAAAGTATATACAATTACAAACGACAAAGTAAAACCCCTGTTATCATTCAAAAAGAGCCGTTACAACTCGAAGTGTCAAATTAACTCGGCGCGAAGCACTAGCGTTGTAGGTCCTAATACGGGACTGTATAGTGCAGTGTGCGGTAATACGGGACTGTAGTGCAGTCACTGTGTGCGGTAATACTATACAGTAGTACGTGTATATTATGTATCGCAACCATAGAAGTATGACTCCAACACTGCCGTTGACGCAACTCGCAAGCCCCATTCGCATTCGTTCGCCTTTCGTTCACAGTCGCGCTAACACACAGAGAGACTGGTCCATGAGGCGCATACATGTATATCACTGATTTTTTGCGGAATGGAAGGAAAAATCATAATCTTAATCCACCCGGTAGTTGGATCACATATTGGAGAGTAAATTGCTGGTAAGTACCGTATCATATGTATAGTTTTAAGCACAATTAGCGTGCACACAAATATTTGGTTTCAGTCTTTTATTAGGAGAACATAGAACGCTAGTGCCTCGCACTAGCGGTTCTAAAAAGTGATACCCGGGCGTCAACCACTTTTATATGATATTTTTAAAGCAAATTTCACAACAATTAGAGCATTTGAATGGAAATTACCAAAACTCAACTTGGCCTTTAAATAGAGAGATCATCAACAACTATTTAAAAAACGCTTTTGAAAAATTTTGAAAAAGTGCAATCATTTTTTTAATTTTTTGAAAAAATCGTCTAATTATTTGGGCCCCAAATAATTATAAGATCAGATATATTTATTGATATTTCAGCCGTTTCTGGGTCGATTTTGACCAAATAAAGTTTATTCTGCCATTACAATTGCATGTTCTCTCAAGTTCGACACTCAGTTTTTCATTACCTCACAACAAAAATGGTGATGTGCAGCGCCCTCTCTACCAAAACTAAACTACCCCTGTGAATGATTACATTTTTAAGAGTTCATAAAGATATAATTTTGAATCATTCTGGTCACTGTTTTTACTGATTATTTTCATGTTCCACTTTATCATGCAGTCTTTTACAAGCAGTAAAATATATAATGTTTATTTCTGTGAGACAATTTACAACTTGTGTGAAAAGGGTGGGATGTGTTGCAAAGTAAGCTTCTTAACAATCAGGTACTTAAATTATGTACTTTATTTTCAGGAAATATTTATTGTATTGTACCAATCTCATACTCGATTTTGTCTGATAATGAATGCCAAATGAATTGATATATTTTGAAAAGCTAATGTAAATATGAAATGCTTACTGTATGTCTCGTCTAATAGTGAACTACAACATAGAATACTGAATATTTATGGTGGTGAATGGATATGTATAAGTACTGAAATTAAATTATAGCCAATATGGTAATGGAAATCTGGTGTATTGAGTTATTTGTTTGGCTATTTATTTACTGCCTGAATTGAGGGTGTTTTTTTTTAATACCCCTTCTTAGGCTCGGTCTTATTCTCATGGCCATAATAGGTAGATTGGTTTGACTGTTGTATACCTTTGCAAATGAAGTCGGACGAACAAAATATAAGATTTGACAACGGAGAGGTAAAATTCTGTGTACACGTTTATTTATGAACTATGGTATTAAAAAACCTAAGGCATGCGAAGTACAGGAACAAAAATAATCTCTACATAATATTATAAACTGTTTCACAGTTTTAAATTAATGATCTACATGAAAACAAATAATGATGACTGTAAAGACTGCTCCGTTATTATCCTCTTTAATATTACAATGTACATGTTTTACAATGATACTTATTAGAACATAATTACAGTATAATGAATTAGAACATAATTACAGTGTAATGTACATTTTCAGTTGGCGGTGTCTCACACGGACCAATTATCTAGATAATTTGTCGGTGTCTCACAAGGACCAATTATCTAGATAATTTGTAGCATGTCCGTCACATACGCAAGTGAATTATCTAGATAATTGTGTGTGACACCGGCTTATATGTGATGAAATCTAAGACACACACAAAAATCTGTATTATTCTTCTTCATACTGTACACAACATGTATACTTCTGAGCACTACCCCACACCCCAAAGAAATCATATTGAATCAATGCAAAAACATAATGTTAATCACTTGTTCTATTCTAGATTAGGTTCTCAACATGTTGTTCTCAAACATTACAATTGCTACAAATTAATTATTACAACTTAAAGGAATACAACAAAAAACATGAGGCACATGAGCAAATTATAAAACTTCGAAAAACATTGTAAAGTAGATCTAACACCCTTCACTATCCAAATACAAAACTAAATATCAAAATCTGCTGAAATTATGAAAAAAAATATGATTGCATGGCTCGACATTTCCACACACTTTACAAACTTACTGGAAAACAAACTTTGGCATCTACATAAATACATGTATGAACAAAACGAAACTTGCACGACCCTATGCAAACCAATACACGGACAAACTTCATAAATAATGCAACACAATACTTTCTTTTAAAATGTATCATGTTGTTTACAGTACAATATTATAATGAAGAAGAAGAAGAAAAAAATAGTCTACTACTTTGCTGCCCAATCATATTGAGCAACAACAAAAGGTTTCTAGATAATTGAATAACACCAATAGGTCAGCTGCATTAACTTAGGACAAAGACTGAAAGCTTCCTTTTCCTTCAAATATTTCACATTCTACCCAAAACATTATGTAGCAGTCACACCGCCAAACCGACACTAGACCGAATAATTTGGGGACGTTCGGGGTGGTAGCGGTTTGGTGTCGGGAGTGGTATCGGAATTGTCGGTCTCTTTTGTTGTGACCGCTAACCCCAGTTCTTGTCGGTGCCGGATAAAGTGGAAGTTCGGTCTGGATTCGGTTTAGCGGTGTGACTGCTACATTACCCATATTTCATCAATAGCTTTTCTGGTACACATGCATTTTAATAAAGCATCACATACATTGTATAAACCTTGTGTGAACCTTTACTTCCAACGTTTTTTCCTTCAAATATTAACATACTACCCTCATAAAACAATACCCATATTTCATTGATAGCCTTTCTGGTGCACATGCATTTTTTAAAGCATCACATAAATCCTTGTATGACCCTTTACTACCAACGCGTTTTCCTTCAAATATTAACATACTACCTTAAACATTACCCATATTTCATCAATATCTTTTCTGGTGCACATGCATTTCAATAAAGCATCACATGTATATGAAACCTTGTATGAACCTTTACTGTCAACGAGTGCATCTGTATATTACAATCGGTTTAGAACAAGAAGAATGAAGTGTTTGCGACGTCACGATATACCAGTACTTGGAAATAATAGTCATTTAGTTCTACATTCATAAATAAATCAACAACACAAAGTAACAAAGTTAGAAAAATAAACGAGTGTTGTAAAGAAAATAGAAAAGAGTGCTCCATCTTAAAGCCCTTCAGAGTAGAGCTGGAATGGTATGATTTGAAGAAAAAAAATTTGATGCAAAAAAAACAAAAACAAGCTCCAATTTTTAAAAGTTTACTGGCATGATACACATTCATAAGGTTCATGAGGAATGAAAATAAATCACAAAATGAACAGACAAAAATCTGACAAATTCTTAAGCTTTCTGCTGTCACAACTGACTAATTATTTTGACATTTACATAAATATAAAATGTGACAGATTAAAGCTTGTTACGAGGCCTTTCTCATGGCTTAAAAATCTCTATTTTGATTTTTACCGACAAGTGAAGGGTTTTGTTATATCCATGGACATTAATTATAACAAAATATATAGATACATGTACATGTACATGAACAACACTTATCATGCCAGTTCTTCTTATTTCTTATTATATCATTTGTTCTCATGTCAATAACCAAGAAGCCTCCAGGAAATTAAAGCCATCTTTAAAGCCCTTAGATCCGAGTATTCTTCACTAATCAAAATCCTAAACATTCTTTGGAAAACGATACAAGGTGTAATATCCATCAACAAATTGAAAATCTTTGGGAATTGTGAACTACAAAAACATTGGGAAAGGCAATTTACATTTATTTCACAAATGAACATAAAAAAAAATAACCATGAAGGAAGAATACCTGCACTATACTGTTCTACTGAAAAACACATAATTACAAAAGTCATTATCACAACCCTTTAAGATTCTAGAATCCCCCAAGACTTTGTACATAGCCCACCAGGTTCTTGTAAGCAAGGGGTTGAGTAAAAATATCAATTTAAAATGTTTTGTATTCATGAAGTTGATTGATTTGGGGATGGCACAAAACATATTGTCATAGCAACCGAGCAAGACAGGCACATAAATAATCCTTTACACTTTTGCATTTGTTACTTTAAAATCTACTTTACTGCTTAAACTCTCTTGGTTACTCTAGGTCATGTAAAGAGCGGTTAATATCGTTACAGCAAAGTTTGAGTTCCATTGAAACTTACGTGTAGTACAGAAAACCGCAAATATGGCTTCACTCTCTTCACTGAGTGGAAAAGCGTGACATCACTGCTATTCATTAACCATTAGAAGCTGAACAGAGGTAACTTTTGAACCTCTCAATACCCACCTGTTTCCTCATCATGATAATAACAAGTATGGGACTAGATCAAATCTCCTTTTTTTGTTTGTATAGAAATTAGGAGCTGAACGGAGGTAACCGTCGTGCCTCCATCACACAGCCTTTCTCTCATTACGCTATTGTCATTGTTATTATCCACTCCCTTTATTCAGGAGTACATGTTGTCGTAGTAAAGGTGGTGTCAAGACAAGTTGTTGGCAGTTTAGGAGCCAAGTGAAGAGAACAGTCATGCCTCCATCACACAGCCTTTCTCTTATTACGCTATTGTTGGTATCCATTCCCTTTATCATAAAAAGTTTGTCTCTCACCATGCAAACAGACAAGTATTAACTAAACAGAAGCTGTTTAGGAGCCGAACAGAGGTAACTTTTGAGCCTCAATCACACGGCTGTTCTCGCTGTATGCTAAGAGAGCTATTGTTATTCATGAGTACATGTTATTGTAGTAAGGGCAGTGCTTAGGAGCCGAACGGAGGAAACCTGTGCGCCTCCACGACACAGCTGCTCTCTCTGTATGCTAATGTTATTCACGAGTACATGTTCTGTCATTGTGCAAACCCGGAGTTGATAGTTTAGGAGCCGAACGGAGAGAACCTATGAGCCTCAATGACACAGTCTATCTCTCTGTATGCAATTGTTATTCACGAGTACAAGTTTTCTCATCATGCTAACATCACGGTGCTGAAACCAGGAGTTGGTAGTTTAGGAGCCAAACGGAGGAAAGCCATCCATCATCACACAGCTGTTCTCTCTGTATGCTATGGTCATTGTTAGTATTAATTCCCTTATGTTATCGAAGTAAGGATGGTGTTGGCAGTTTAAGAGCCGAACGGAGGAAACCTGTGCGCCTCCGTGACACAGCTGCTCTCTCTGTACTATCTCTACGGCTCCTTCAATTTGGGGTGGGTAACTTTTGAGCTAGCAACAAAAGTCTGTTTTCTCATCATGCAAACAGACAAGTATTTCCAAGGGTTAGCAGCTTTAGGAGCCGAAAGGAGGGAACCTGTGCGCCTCCATCACGCAGCTACTCTCTCTGTACTTCCTCAACAGTTCCTTCCACTTGGGATGAGTATCCAGCAGGTACTGATTGCCTGCACAAAGAGAACAATTGAAAAGATGAAATATTAGAAGTGGTTAAAGCCTTGCACACAGTGTGAAATACACCCTTACTCAGTGTTAAGTAGTGTGCACAAAAAGTTTTAAAAAGTTAGAGTCATACCCTTGCCAATTTGGCACAGCCACACGTCTACTATAATTATGTAGCGAAAGCTACAGAAGGGGGCCAGTCCTCTGGTAACTCATTGGTATGACCCGGTCAGGGTTCGAACCCGGGACCTCCCGTGCATGAGGCGGACACTCTAATCGCTATGCCACCATGCTCGGTAGTGTAAAAAAAAAAAAATGCAGTGTTGCATGATACGTTTGCATTATAATTTTTTCATAGAATAAAACCATTATTTATACTGGCCATTTTGAAGAAAAAGTTGCCTTTTACCAAAAATGTTTTTGTTGATATGTCTCGTAAGTTGTCTAGTTACTGATTGAACGAATCAATAACCACAAACTGAATTATTGTTACAAATTGGAATTTTAACAACAAATTATTTTTGAAAAAGGTGAATAAACAGTCTTTGGCTGCAATCACCTTCAGAAGATGGCACATTTTTCCAGTTTCTTTTTCCAGATATTCATTAAATACAAGAAAGTAAAAAAATGAAGGAACAAATTGTCATGATAGAGGGGCCTTATATAGAAGCACATCAATGAAGCCAATTTTTCATTGCTCATTTTCAAAAATGTAAAATTTTTCTAGTCAGTTTCCTATATGTTTGAATTGAATTAATATAAAAGCTGCATCACTTTGTGTGATCCCGCACATTTTCTCTAGAAAAGTTGATTTAATTATCCTTGGGTTAGTGCCCGGTTTATATAGCTTCTGACTAATCGAGCAATGAAAAGGGTTTCATGGGAACGCCCCCCCCCCCCCCCCCCCCCTGCCCCATTCAAGAGTCTTCATGGCTCAATAGGTTAAGCACCGATCTAGCAATCCGGAGGTCTCAAAGCCTATTTTTCTTTGCTCATTTTCAATCAGAGAAGGAAACTGCGGAATCGAGAAAACCTACCGATGATGATGAGCC
>JBAMJV010007014.1:112500-149126 GCA_037951105.1 Echinarachnius parma | reverse complement strand
CATTTATGCAGCAGTCACACCACCAAACGTATCCAAACCGAAAGTCACAACAAAAGAGACTGACAATTCCGATACACTCCGACGCCAAACCGCTAGTTTTGGCTCTAGATATTCGGGTCTCGTGTTGGTTTTGGATTCGGTTTGGTGGTGTGACTGCTAATAGTGCGCTATTGGACAGTACAGTAAAACCTCATTATAACAAGCACTTGGGTCCATCTGATTTACCTTGTTATATTAGATACAGTATCTTGTATCAGGGCTTAAAAACAAACACATACAAAGAGCATGACCTGTGAAATGACCCCGGGGGGGGGGGGTGGAGGGGGGGGGCACCGAATTATTTTTTGACGGGGGGTGTTGCCGCAACGGAACTCTTGAAATGGGGGTCTGAAGAGCTGACTAAAACACAAAATAATAGGGTCTTTGAAGCTACAAAAACCCTGAAGAATGGGAGTTAAGGGGTCTAAGGAGCAGGACTAAAACTGCAAATTACATAGACTTGGAGCTACCAAAGACCTACGGAAACCCCTCAAAAAGGGCCAAATAGTTGGTGGGGGGGTTCCAAGGAGTCCGAACGTAGGAAGAAGGAATTACGGGGACCTTGCCGCTACTCAAACATAGCCAAGTTTCTTTTCGGGGGCTAGTGGAGCCGAAACTAGAAGAAGAATATGGACTTGGGCGCTACTCATCCTCCCTAGCCAAGTCAATTCCGGGGGTCTATGATCTGGCAATATTTGAAAATTGGGTATCTTTAGGCTGGATCGGGTGTGAAAAAGGGGTTCTTTTAAGCGGCACATACCCGTCTAACATTTATACATGAGTGCCCCCCCCCCCCCCCCCCCCCCCCCCCCGGGAAATGACCTTGCTATACCAGCTGGGTACCTAAAACAGAGCCTCATTATAAAGTGGTTCCACTGCACATGTTATCACTGATATAAGGAGTAAATTCACTACTCGAGTTCTTTGCTTTCTATTGTTTTTTAATCAGAGATACTTGATGTAACAAGGTCAAACCTATGGGCCCAAAGTGTTGTAAAAACTGTTATAAGAGGTATCACTGTACAAACTTTCTTATTATCCAAGTTAAACTGTTTCTTCAAATTTTCACAACAAAATTGGACTGCTTGATACCTCTATATCTAAAATCAAACATTCATAATCTGCCATCAAATAATTCACGAAAGTAATAAACCCACCAACAAAACAGCAACAAATTAATTATGTAAATGTACAGTAAGTAAATTTTTATTAGCTAAAGTACATGTTGGTTCCCTATCAAATTTGTCTGATCATTGAGACATGATGGAAATAAATAAGTTGGTAACCTTGTTTTTAAGTTGAATGAATACAGGCCATATCAACAAAAAATTTCCTTTTCTTGAGATTGAAATATGCAAGTACTTCATGTAGTACAGTCAAACCTGGCTTAGCAGCCACCTGTCTATAGCAGCCAACCTGTCTATATTGAGCCACCAAAAGTGATCCTCTGCTGAGGAAAACAGTGTTATGGAGCCTGCCTACAGTGGCCACTTTTCTTGTTTCCATTGGTTGGACCACTAAGCACAGGTTTGACTGTACATATACACTACTCAACAAAAGTTAAGGATCACTTTTTATTTTGTGTATAATTTTAAAATGACATATTTTACTCCTGAATGACCTCAAACACACTGTAATCAATATCACATGTGGTTCAGTTGTTGCATAATGTCTCTTGCATCATTTTCTTATTCCAATGAGGACACCATCTAGTCAAACAAATAATGAAATAACTAGGTAAGACCTCACACATAGCTTGGAAAAAATACAAGTTAAGAAAAAGTGATCCTTAACTTTTTTTGAGTAGTATATATTTACATTCATCCTAACATACATTGATAACCACCTTGAACAGAAGAGGGTTGTCTCAAACCTTGAGTAATACAAAATGAAATTGTACTTAGAGACCATACAATTGTAAAAAATGTTATTTGCCAAAAACAACTACATAAACTTCAACAAATCATAGTAGTATTACATTATCTCCTATAATGTATGAACAAATCAAACAATGTTACATGTACATGTACTTTAAAAAAGTTTTATTTAAGAAAGCTAAGATAACATTTTGTCCTTTGTAATCCCCCAATTCCTTTTATGAACATCAATTGCAACTCTCCAATAGGGTATGCACATACAAGACTAATGTAAATCTCACTATAATCCTTCATTAGATTCATTCACAGAATCACAACTTCAGTGTGTGAAAGAGGCCAAAATATTACCTTACCTTTTCAGAATAAAATATTCATTTCATGTGTATCAAGTGACTTCAATCTACACAATTAGTATCTGTTTATAATCAATAACTTACAGGGAATATAGTTCAGGGCCCTTGCTAAAATCCAAATTAAACTAACATTATTGAATCAAGAATTTTGTATACATGTGACAGTGTTAGCTGCATTTGAGAGTGCGAGTTTTTTTCATTGTGCATAAGTCAATTCTTGACCTAAGTAGACAGATAAACCACCATCAACCAATTGTACATGGACATTTTATCAAAGACTAATTTACTCAGCAGTTATAACACTGCTGTGGTGGCTATGTCATACTACGTTAAGCTGTATTTTCCAGTCTCCATCAAACAATATTTACTACGTATATGTTGTATCAGATTGCTTTTATAGAATGCTGATATTAAACAGTTTTCAGTTTCCATAATATATTACATTATTTGCTTGGTAGTTTTGGGTTGCTAATAAACAGTGTTTGCTGTTTTTGAGAGTGAGCTTTTCGCTGAGCGTCAGCTGAGTCTCCACCAGACCAGACAGATAAACCACCATCAGAAGATCCTGCAGATAAAGAAATAAAAGAGGAAGAAAATATCAACTATGGAGACGCATGCGTTCATTGACAAACTATAGTAGCAATCTAGCCCTGTGTAAAATGTCCACTGGGAGGAACACAACATTTGAATACATAATGAAAGTGATCTATTGGGCCGTCATCATACAATTCTTTTGATTGTAGTGGGTCGATGTAAGTTTTTAATAAGGATTAGGTCAATAATTATTTGTTGTTTTATAAAATCACATAGAACTAAATTTCCAAGAAGTCATTTTCTTTGGGATTTCTAATGGGAGGTGCATAGCATTAGAATACATAATGAAACTAATCTATAAGGTTGTCATCATACAATTCTTCTGTTTGTTGTAGGAGTGAAACTAATCTATAAGGTTGTCATCATACAGTTCTTCTGTTTGTTGTAGGAGTGAAACTAATCTATAAGGTTGTCATACAATTCTTCTGTTTGTTGTAGGAGTGAAACTAATCTATAAGGTTGTCATACAATTCTTCTGTTTGTTGTAGGAGTGAAACTAATCTATGAGGTTGTCATCATACAGTTCTTCTGTTTGTTGTAGGAGTGAAACTAATCTATGAGGTTGTCATACAATTCTTCTGTTTGTTGTAGGAGTGAAACTAATCTATAAGGTTGTCATACAATTCTTCTGTTTGTTGTAGGAGTGAAACTAATCTTTAAGGTTGTCATCATACAGTTCTTCTGTTTGTTGTAGGAGTGAAACTAATCTATAAGGTTGTCATCATACAATTCTTCTGTTTGTTGTAGGAGTGAAACTAATCTATGAGGTTGTCATCTTACAATTCTTCTGTTTGTTGTAGGAGTGAAACTAATCTATAAGGTTGTCATACAATTCTTCTGTTTGTTGTAGGAGTGAAACTAATCTATAAGGTTGTCATACAATTCTTCTGTTTGTTGTAGGAGTGAAACTAATCTATAAGGTTGTCATCATACAATTCTTCTGTTTGTTGTAGGAGTGAAACTAATCTATAAGGTTGTCATACAATTCTTCTGTTTGTTGTAGGAGTGAAACTAATCTTTAAGGTTGTCATCATACAATTCTTCTGTTTGTTGTAGGAGTGAAACTAATCTATAAGGTTGTCATCATACAATTCTTCTGTTTGTTGTAGGAGTGAAACTAATCTATAAGGTTGTCATACAATTCTTCTGTTTGTTGTAGGAGTGAAACTAATCTTTAAGGTTGTCATCATACAATTCTTCTGTTTGTTGTAGGAGTGAAACTAATCTATAAGGTTGTCATCATACAGTTCTTCTGTTTGTTGTAGGAGTGAAACTAATCTATAAGGTTGTCATCATACAATTCTTCTGTTTGTTGTAGGAGTGAAACTAATCTATAAGGTTGTCATCATACAATTCTTCTGTTTGTTGTAGGAGTGAAACTAATCTTTAAGGTTGTCATCATACAATTCTTCTGTTTGTTGTAGGAGTGAAACTAATCTATAAGGTTGTCATACAATTCTTCTGTTTGTTGTAGGAGTGAAACTAATCTTTAAGGTTGTCATCATACAATTCTTCTGTTTGTTGTAGGAGTGAAACTAATCTATAAGGTTGTCATCATACAATTCTTCTGTTTGTTGTAGGAGTGAAACTAATCTATAAGGTTGTCATCATACAATTCTTCTGTTTGTTGTAGGAGTGAAACTAATCTTTAAGGTTGTCATCATACAATTCTTCTGTTTGTTGTAGGAGTGAAACTAATCTATAAGGTTGTCATACAATTCTTCTGTTTGTTGTAGGAGTGAAACTAATCTATAAGGTTGTCATCATACAGTTCTTCTGTTTGTTGTAGGAGTCGTTAACTAATCTATAAGGTTGTCATCATACAATTCTTCTGTTTGTTGTAGGAGTGAAACTAATCTATGAGGTTGTCATCATACAATTCTTCTGTTTGTTGTAGGAGTGAAACTAATCTATGAGGTTGTCATCATACAATTCTTCTGTTTGTTGTAGGAGTGAAACTAATCTATAAGGTTGTCATCATACAGTTCTTCTGTTTGTTGTAGGAGTCGTTAACTAATCTATAAGGTTGTCATCATACAATTCTTCTGTTTGTTGTAGGAGTGAAACTAATCTATAAGGTTGTCATCATA
Organism: Echinarachnius parma; assembly: GCA_037951105.1. Taxonomy (NCBI): domain Eukaryota; kingdom Metazoa; phylum Echinodermata; class Echinoidea; order Clypeasteroida; family Echinarachniidae; genus Echinarachnius; species Echinarachnius parma. The sequence continues at coordinate 144,173 of JBAMJV010007014.1, read as the reverse complement.
CAATTCTTCTGTTTGTTGTAGGAGTGAAACTAATCTTTAAGGTTGTCATCATACAATTCTTCTGTTTGTTGTAGGAGTGAAACTAATCTATAAGGTTGTCATACAATTCTTCTGTTTGTTGTAGGAGTGAAACTAATCTATAAGGTTGTCATACAATTCTTCTGTTTGTTGTAGGAGTCGTTAACTAATCTATAAGGTTGTCATACAATTCTTCTGTTTGTTGTAGGAGTCGTTAACTAATCTATAAGGTTGTCATACAATTCTTCTGTTTGTTGTAGGAGTCGTTAACTAATCTATAAGGTTGTCATACAATTCTTCTGTTTGTTGTAGGAGTCGTTAACTAATCTATAAGGTTGTCATCATACAATTCTTCTGTTTGTTGTAGGAGTCGTTGCGTTGACGATCATTTCGCTGCCGGTCATTACGCTGGCGGTCGTTGTGCTTGCGATCACCATGCTTGCGGTCATCGTGCTGGCGATCGTTGTGTTGGCGATCAGTATGCGGGCGTACAGAGTTAGCGGCCTTGGACAGAGTCAACATCTCGTTCAGGGTCAGTTGGGTCTCGATCAGGCCAGAGAGGTAGACTACCATCAAGTGGTCCTGTATGACATAAATAGAGGGAGATAGGGGGAGATACAAGAGGCAATGAAACGTTTAATTTGCATCAGAATTCAAACATATATATAGAGGACACTGACTAGAAATATTTTGAATAATTGAAAATGAGCAAAGAAAAAAAGGCTTTGCCGGGAATCGAGCCCGAGACCTACGGATTGCTAGACCGGTGCTCAACCATTGAGCCACAAAGACCCTTGAATCAGTTCAGAACTGACAACATTCACATGTCTAATTCAGGGGGGTTTCATAGAGACCCCCACCCCCCACCCTCCACCAAAATCACAAAAGAGCCCTTGTATACATGTCATGTTATATTCTGAACAAATATCCAGTAAAGATGCATCTCTTACCTTCATGCTGTTGTTGATCATCTCATCAAACTCGTCTGGTTGCAGTTTGGGGACGTTGGCAACCAGGTTCATCAGGAAGCGACCGATCTGGTTGTCTGCTGGTGTCTTGCCACTCTGCGGGGGAAATCAAGGAAGACAATATAATAATAATAATGTTCACTGATATTATGTAGGACACCTTGGAACTACGTTGTTTTCAAAAGCAGTGTATGATATAGAAGCACTGAAAATTAAGGTAATATGGGCCTCAAATTACAAATGATGGGATAGTTGGAACTTGCTGACTGAATGGGATCGATGAAGAGTCGCTTTCATACCTCAAGCCAATTGTGACATCCATTTGGGTGCCAGGGCCGCAAGTTTTGTGCAATATTTTTTGACACAAAATCTTTTGGCCGACATTTATGTATCAGAAAGAGGTTTAATATGTGTATTGTCACTATCTTCATATAACAAATTCAATCAAGTGAGAAAATTCAGATTTTCAGGACACAGATTGGGAATAAGTTGGTTCTATATGAGAGGATGCTAGTCACTAAAATTCATAGAGAATGCATGCCAGCATCAACTTGTCTTGAAACGGTTAAGAATATACAGTCAAACCTGCCTATAGTGACCACCAAAAGTGCTCCCCTGCAGAGGAAAGCATTGTTATGGAACCACGGTAAGCAAAAATCAATATCGGGCAAGTAACATTTCATATATGGTCTACTTTGGTTGCCCGATTGGGCATCTGACAACTAGGGAGTGGAATGTTATTCCTTACGCAGGAATCTCATTTAACAGTAAGCGGGCAAGTAAATTTTCTCTTTGGGCAAGTAAAATTTTTACCATTTATGATTTTCGTTGCCCAAACAGGCCAGTGCAGAAACAAATTAGTGTGGGGGCTTGCTAGAGTTATGGTTACCCATCTACAGTGGCCATTTTTCTTATTTCCCCTCAGAGGAGACCTCACTTTACACAGGTTTGATTGTATACCTGAAATCGCACATGTATGCTTACCAGAACTTCATCAACGTATTTGAGAACAGTGACCAACATTTCCTGCAGTTTCCCTGAACACTTTGTGACGTACTGGAGATCTGACGGCACATCTATCGTCTTTTTGTTGGGCTCTTTTCCTCTACGCAATGCATCCACTGAAAAAAAAAACACCACATAAATAATGAGTAAGATAACAAAATTGGAAAGGATAAATGTGTGATCAAAAGCAGAAATACCATGTCTGTAACAGAATTACAATCGACCATCACCACCACCACTACAATCATTATCATCACAATAATCATCATCATCATCTTCATCACCGTCATCAACACCACCATCATCAACATTACTATGACCACACCATCATCATCACCATCATCTTAATCAGTGTCATCATCACCATCTTTGTCATCATTATCATCATCATCATCATCATCATCATCATCATCATCATCATCATCACCACCACCACCACCTCCACCACCTCCACCACCAACATCATCATCATCATCATCATCATCATCTCCATGACTCACTTGCTACCCTCTCTGGCTGGTGGTAGGCAATCTTGAATGGGACTGGAATGAAGACTGTGCCCTGGGCCTTGTCTGGGACACCCATGTTTTGCCTGCATCGGAGAACAAAGGGAACACAATTGTTGAAGGGATCTAGTAACTTTGTTGACATGTGCAAAAAGCGATGAGTGGTTGTTACAGTGTATATTGTTGTTATCCGATATGTCCACTGGGTGTTGTGTGAAAATTTCAAGTTAAATGGACTTTATATGGCCGAGTAGTGAGCAAAAATGCAAAGTGACATTCACTAACTCATTGCACTCACTTTGTACACAGTTCTGACGATCCGTTGGGTAATTTGACATCTGAACACTTCAATCGTAAATATCATTTTAACGAATGGGAAATTTGAACCAGAACGTCAATGACGTAGCGCTCATCCGGCATCTCGCAACATCAAATATCGCAAATTTCATGTGGTACACTTTTCGACTGGTCAAAAAATAAAAATGTGATGCCCTGGAAGGGACATAAAAATTAATTTAAAAAAAATTAGAGTGAAAAAAATATAAATTTGATGCCCCAGAAGGGCCATGGGAAGAAAAAAAAAAAAAAAAAAAAAAAAAAAAATCAAATAAATAAAAATAAATAAATAAATAAATAAATAATAAAAAAAAAAAAAAAAAATAAATAAATAAATAAATAAATAAAAAATTACCATAATTAATTAATGGAGAAAAATTTCAAAATTCTGTGTAGAAGTTTAGTGTACCAAAGTTAGCTCTACCAGATAAAGCAAACCAAATCAAAATCGGTCGAGAAATGAAGGAGAAGAAGCATTTTTTGTGATTTTTGGAATAAATTTGCATAAATTACCATAATTAATTAATGGAGAAAAATTTCAAAATTCTGTGTAGAAGTTTAGTGTACCAAAGTTAGCTCTACCAGATAAAGCAAACCAAATCAAAATCGGTCGAGAAATGAAGGAGAAGAAGCATTTTTTGTGATTTTGAATAAATTTGCATAAATTAGCATATATAATGAATTTCACGATTCTGTGTAGAAGTTTTAAATCCCCCTCCTAGCCCTATCTTATGAAACAATCAGAATCAAAATCGGTTGAAAAATAACGAAGAAGAAGCATTTTGAAAACTGTGGACGGACGGACGGACGGACGGACGGACGGACGGACGGACGGACGGACGGAAGGACGGACGGACGGACGACGGACGCCACGCCATGGCATAAGCTCATCGGGCCCTTCGGGCCGGATGAGCTAAAAACCGAAACCTGCCCCATGCTTTTTTTGTCAATAAGAATACAACAAGGTATGAGGGAACCGCTAGAATTTCAATTAGATTTTGAGGATTTGGACAATGTTACTTAGTCCCTTTAAAACATGTCCCTTAAATTGTACTCGGTACTGTGATCAACCAAGGACCTACAACTTTCTTTAATTGCAAACCATTAAAAGCAGGGCTCTCCCCTAATTATTTCCTTTAGGCTGTGTAGAGGCACGGATTTTCCGTTTCAAAAAAAGGCCTTTTCCGTTTCAGAAAATCGGGAATTCCGATTTTACCTGCCTGAAAAACGGAAATTCCGTTTTGCCATAGACTTTGTACATGTGAAAAACTGCAAATTCCGTTTACCATCAAACTCTATACAAAATTCAATGAGTATGGTAAAATCATGATTTACCGATTTTTCTCTCGCTTCAACTTCAAGCTTTCATACGTATCACTATCAGCGTGTGGTGACGTCGTGTCGTAATCGAATTCCGTACCATTACCAAAGCCGTAGTATATACCCCGGCCCGGAACGAACGCGGAAGTAATTGTTATACACGTGTGCGCTGATTATATCTCGAACATTTTCTAACTCCTCGAACCTGCATGTGTACTGAAGCTTACATCATATCAGTACAACGACACGAATAAGTCAACACTAACACTTCACTTATATACTTTGCGTGCAGCTTATCGGGTCTTTTTTCTTACGCGAGATATCCATCCGCCGGGAATTGGGGAATCCCCCAATTCCCGGCGGATGGATATCTCGCGTAAGAAATGAGACCCATAACCTGCACGCAAAGTAAACGAGTGATATGGCGGGCTGTACCGATAGAGGGCGGACTGGATGTCAACGTTTGAGAATCGTTTAATCCATGTGCAGTATTAATATTACGTACATGGGTGACATGGTATGCGCAGCTCTGACTGATAGCAGCTAGCTGCGGGGCCGGGGCGCCGGGGTAGCTAGTCTACGACGTCGATCGTATGCCGTATACTCGCCGCACCGCGCGCTAGATCGGCTGTCATAATAAACGCAGCGGATTTCTTGTCGTTGTAAGTTGCATTCGACATCGTCTTTCTTGTACTTTTTTGTCATTTGTTTTCTTCTGATAGTTTTCTACTACAAAATATGAATTTTTGAGGAAAAATAGGTTTTCCGCGATTTTCCGTTTGAGAACTCATTTTCCGTTTCAAATGGTCAATTCCGCGATTTTCCGCGATTTTCCGCGATCGCGGAAAATCCGTGCCTCTAGCTGTGGTCACACAATGCTAGCGATCACCTGCAACAGCCTGCAACAAGACAATATAAGTTATGAAGGGCAGATCATGTCCAAAATAACCAAACGTCACAACGGAATGCGAGCCAAAAAGACGCATTTGATTCGGTCAAATAACCTTTGCAATTATTATCTAAGCCGGTGCGGTCAAGCTGTAAAGGTTTTATTTTGTATAGCTGCAGTACGGAGCTGCAGTGAAAATGTTATGTACAACAGGTTATGCTCTAGTTTGACAATATCCGCCTTTCATATGCACAATCGACCCATTGCAGCTCATCGCAACCCATCGCAAGAATCGTGTGACCACAGCCTTAGTTGGCCAAACTGACACATGAAGTAGCCTCGCACCATAAACTTGTTTATTGCAGATCCTTGTTCATTAGTGGCCAATACAAGTTACTTATGCAGAGATGCCAACCTTCACAAACCAAAAGAAGTATTCTGAGAGGTAAAAAACAGTATTTTGAACCCCCAAAAAGTATTTTCAGAGCTGCCAACCTTTAGAGGCAAAAAACATATTTTTTTCGCTAAGCCAATTCGCGCAGCAAAAATACCCTGTACGCGCGCGTAAATATAAAAGTTGGTTTGTATGAGTTTGTTCGGTTTATTTGTGTTATATTTAAAATATGTAACTGGAGTAATAGATTATCAGGGTTCAACGTAAATTGTGTTGCCGTTTTCCGATCGTTTCTATAGGGAGTACCAAAAAAAAAAAAAAAAAAAAAAAAAAATTTTTGTTGTTTTTTTTTTCTCAAGAAAACGTATTTAATTAGTGGAAAACGTACTGCCGTATTTTGCATGAAAAAACGTAACAAATACGGCAAAAACGGAACGGTTGGCATCTCTGCTTATGGCCTCATGAAATTCCAGTGGCCATTACACCCTGAAAAGCCATGAGATTCTAATACAAATACTCCACCATTGGTACTAAGAATGTCAACCAATGTTTCCTGATCGTATATTTACATGAACCATCCTTTAATAGCTAGACTGAAATCTACCAGCGTTGTGTCAACTGTGATGTGAATCGGGTTCTGGCATTCTCTCTTTAATCACCACTGAGTACCTACCCCTTTCACCCATGTACCATTAAAAAAGTATCAAATAATATCAGTTATAATGTGACAAGGATATCATTTTTCTGATTGATTATAAATTTACCTAAACCATCCTTTGATTGAAAGACTGAAATCCACCAGCGTCGTGTCGACTGTGATGTGAATCGGGTTCTGGCATTCTCTGGAATAGTAGTCGTGGATGAGCACTGAATGACCTGTGATGTCACTTCCTGTCGCATACCTGCAGATGTCAAAGGTCAAAATAAACAAGATAACTGTCAGATATGTTCAATTCATTGTGGGACACATTATTTCCAGTCAACAGCCAACCTGTCTATAGTGGCCACCAACAATGATTCCCTGTAGTTAAATCAAGTTATTGAACCTGTCAATAGAGGTCACCAGTCTACAATGGTCACTTTTATTGTCTCCCTTGGATGGTCACTATACAAGGGGTATATTCTGAAAACAATTTTAAGTTAAAATTTATTTATCTACATCACTAAAATATGTTTTGCCAAATCAAAATTCTGAACCTGTACTTAAGGAATAGCGATTTGCTAAAATATATTTTAGTGAGGTAGATCTATGACGTAGATACAATAAATCAAAATCGTTTTCAAATACACCCCCAGGTTTGACTGGATGGTACATGAACATTGTTATATTTCTAGCTAGAATGACCCCCCCCCCCCCTACCCTCTGGCATCAGCTCTTGAAGATGACATAAATAATAAGATGCCTCAGTACAAACAAGCCCCCACACTAACATTCCTTTCTACTAGCCCATTCGGGCAAGCAGAATCATACCTTTTCAACTTTTACTTGCCCACACGGGTAACATACTTGCCCGCTTACTTCTAGATGAGATTTACACATGAAAGGATTACATTATTCTCTCCTAGTTAAGCCAAAATTCAGTTGCCCAGTCAAGGAAACCAAACTAGACCATTTGTGAAATGTTACTTGCCAGACATCAATTCTTACTTGCCCTGGGCAACAGGGGAAGTGTTAGTGTTGAGCCCTGGACTGTAATATAAATATCAAGTACAACTTGCAACTTACCATCCAACGATGTTCTCCCACGAGTTCACCTTTTTATGAAGCTCATACATGTTTTTGGCGAACTCCATATCAACTGCGACCTGAAAAATGAAACAAAATTATCAGTTACAGAATTAACTAACATCATATTGAAGAAGTTTTGATATGTCATTGATTTTCCTTTTTTAAAGGGACTTAGTAACATTGTCCAAATCCTCAAAATAAAATTTTAATTCTAGGGGTTCCCTTATACCTTGTTGTATTCGTATTAACAATAAAATCATGGGACAGGTTTCGGTTTTTCAAATTTCCCTTTCGTTACAAAGATATGTATGATTGAAGTATTCAGATAAGAAAAACTCCGGGCGAGTTTTTCTTCCGTGTACAAAGTGAGTGCAGTGAGTTACTGAATATCACTTTGCATTTTCGCTCATTACTTGGCCATGCAATGTCCACTTGACTTGACATTTTCACACAATACCCTGTGGACATATGAGATAACAACAATATACATTGCATCAACCATTCATCAACAAAGTTACTAGATCCCTTTAATAGTTATAAATGTTCTCTTTGCTCCTGCTAATTTTGAGAACCACTCAGTGAATTGTTGGGAGCTAAATTCTGTTTAAGATTGACGATGTGGAAGAGCTTAATGTTATTATTGTTACAAGCAAAAACAATTTAAAACAAGGATATTTTCTTACACGTTTTAAACACTCAGGTAATTCACAAAGTAAATGATTGTCTGTAGGTAGATTCATTCTGATAGAAACATTTTCCAAGTCTAGTTACCTCATCGTCTGACTCATTGTGGGGCACACAGAAGCAGTTTGTGACTTCCACTACACCCTGTATATTCGTCCCTGCACATAAAAGAACAATAATAATAATAATAATAATAATAATAATATGAACATTTATGTAGCACATCAAAGAACAATACAATGCTAATAAATGAACAAACACACAAATCATCTTAGAACAATACATCTTCATATCATATACAAATCATCTTCGATCTACTTCTACCTGCCCAAATCCGCCCTTCTTTGTTAGTCATTCAGTTACTTTACAGTAGAGGCGCAGTGATCGTAATAAAAAAACAAGGATATCCTTGTAGACTTTGTAAACGAGGACAAATTGCATTAGCAAAAAGGAGGATCTTCCTTTTTCAGGGATTTTGTTTTTGTTATGCCCTACAGGATTAGGGTGACAGTTACGGGACTTGAGAGTGCTAAAAATAGAATCCTTGTAATCTTATACCCTTAGACTAGTATCTTTTGTGTGTTGTCTGTCTTTCTCACAGAAAAAAAAAAGTGTTAAACTTGTACAAATCTGTGTGTTCAAGTATCTGACCAGACCATTGCGACCTTGCCACCTGTGATCAGCATAGACAGCAATGGAATGGTAGCTGATTTGGCAAATTTGTTTGTTTCTTGGCAATGCAAATAACATGTCATAAATAACGACAACCCCCAAAATGTCAGATGATCTGCTGCATTTGTGCTGCATATCGCTCGTATACTTTGCGTGCAGGTTACGGGTCTTTTTTTCTTACGCGAGATCCTTCCGCGACGGAGCTATGTTAATTCAATTTCATCCGCCATACGTTATACATGTAGCCGTTTTTTATCAATATTTTGCGTAATTGTTTTCATTGTTTTGGGGCTCATTTTTGTTTCTGTTCAGCTATCAAACGCCATGAAATCCTGTAAGTAGAATATCAAAACATTTAAAAATGTTGCAAATGACCAAAATACGTATTTTGAGCCACTTTTGAATGCACTGGCTCATCAGCTGGATCATACGAAGATCCATCAGACAACTCCCCTGGAGTATCGGACTAACTTTGTGTGCACATCCGCCAATAATATCGTTCAAATGACTAGCAATTTTGCGCTTCCTGTTCAATTTCTGACTGTCAAACGAAGTAACGAACCAAGAATTTCTCGAAAATAACCACTCTTTAAAGTAAATTATATCAATTGCCCCGTTTTTACTTGAATTCCGCTACATTGAGTGATAATCTTAATTTCTTTTTTAACATTTTTTTTTTCTTTTTCGGGGCACCGTTACCCTCATCTACTAGTAAATTGGTCCAGTTAACTGGACCATTTACACGCAACATATAGGAAAGTGCTAACGCATCCACATACCTAGCTGATGCCATCTACCGACAAGAAATCGCGCAGGAAGCTTGCTCTTGAATACTAGTGCATGAGTATTCAGATGCGTCCGTTTGCGCTCCCGATCCCTGAATGTTCGCTTCGCCTGCCTCGCTCGCCGCCACAACGAAACACGTGTTATTCTATGAGAGATCGATCTTCTTTGCGATGGGATTTTATAGTGCGGGGTGGGCGCGCACGCTTCGGACGTAATAATCGATATATGAAGGGCGTATTTACTCAAAATACACGTTTACTAAAGAGTCTCTTTTTAAGAATTTGAATAGTTTACCTTCCGATTTCATTAAGTCAAGTGTGTTCAAATTCATCCAAACTTGAAATGATACAAATATGAACGATGATGATCAGACTCAAATAAATAAAATCCGAATGTAAACTATTCCTAGTCTTAAATTGAGACTATTTAGCAAATTTGTATTTCAACCAAATAGGCCCTTCATCAGGGTTCATACTTTGTGTACATGTGGACTACGTTTCAGGGTGTGCAACAACTACTGATACTTTCCAGAGAAGGAGCTCAAATGCTACGATTCGGATTTCAAAGGACAATCAAAAGAGCATATTTGGTAAGCATATTAGTTTAACTTTATTAATGTTAAAACAAAATACATGATCCAAACGTCTAAACATAAAAATCAGAACAAAACGTTTTCAGTCGGAGTTCAAATCTCGCGTTGTTATAACCAATGCTAATGGACCTATGTGTGCCGTTACCGATATAACGAAACCGGGTCCCGATTGAAACGGTCGGTAACCCGTGTGATCGACCGAACCGACTCAGCCTGCCCTTACTCAGACAGAACATTTCACAATGGCATATTACTGTAATTATACAGACAATTTTAACTGTTGATTTGTGCAGTATTTTTGCTTAGTTTACTTTTACTTTTATTGAGCTTTACTTTTTTTCCAGAAAATTTGGAAGTATTTTTAAATCTTAACTTTAATTAGGCATCGGCATTCGGCGTTACATGGCGCGCGCGCGTACACCATATATTTGTACACGTAGTTTGCGCGATATTTGACTGTGGGCAATGCAACTTCGCTATTGCAAGGGTGGAGGGATATACTATTTTTCCTAATGTAATGCGGTCTAACAGCTGACTGAACCACGTAGTATGCATGTGAAGTATACACAAGAGGTACTAGTAAAAATCATAGATCCGGTTCGTGTTTTGAATCAAGAAACTCGATCAATTTCGACATCGGTAAGTCCTTTTTTGCCGCATTTTCGCAGTGAACTTTGCTGAAATATCGAATTTTAGAGCAATCAGAAGTATTCCGCAGTTTCGAAAATTGTATTTTTGGAAGATTCAGGTGTTTTTACGATATAATCTCGGAAGTTTTTTCTGCCTCAAGCAGTCTCACACATTCGTTTTATCGCACGAACCGAGGGTTGTGGGGCCACGATTTGGTGAATTTAGCCCTCGGATCGTTCGCGCGCTGCTGCGATACGCCGCCGCGTGTGCTGCATGCGCTATGCCACGCGATCGGGTAGCGACGTCCGACAGCGCACGGTGGGCTCTGGCGGTGGGGCGCGCACGCGAAATGTAAGCTCACAGCACAGCGCGCCATAAAACGAATGGCGAAAATGTGACACAACAAATGGATTAAATACCATATTTTGGGTAGGTACCCTCATGAACGCTGATGGCGCTGTTGCGAATCGGCGCTTTTGAGGTGATTACGTTTTTGGCTCCAATGCGTGCTATCGCGTGCGCGCGATTCGCTGTGCGAGTCTTGCAGTGCCATGTAGAGGGGCGGATGGATCTTCAAAAATGTATCATGTGAATAGTCTTCAGCCATAGACCTACGTGTTACGGTCTTCTGTGCAATATTTGCAATCCATCGATACCAAATTCACCTGTCGAACGAGCGGAAAATGCGACAAAATTTGTTCTGAAAATCAGAAGTAAGTATAATTTTCATAGTTTTTGAAGTGATTTTCTTCCCCATTTCCGAAAAAATAAAAAGTTCGCACATAGGAGGCATAGAAAATGTGACATTTTATGCAAGTTCAGGTCTTTCTCGAATAAGTTGTACTCACATTTTCGTCGCCTTCCGAAGCAAAATAAAATTATGCGAACGTGAAGATAGGTCTTACCGGGGAGTTTCCCACCAGATTTCAACCAAATGTGGCCAATATCGTGATCGCTGTATCGGCGCATCGCTCGCACTCGCCGGGGACTTCCCCGCGGGTGCAGTTGTTTGGATAGTCCCATATTAATTGTCTCGTGTTGGAATGGAATTAAAGGGCATCAAGCGTGGGGATGCTACATAGCGGGTCGCCATTTTGAACTGGGTTAGTTTGCGCGCACCGCATGACACTGAGCTAACGTGCATTACGCACCGTGCGCAACGCGTATGCAAGATGGCGCCGCGCATCTCATTTGACGAATCTGAACTACCTTTAATATTGTTTCAAAAGGGAAAATAACCATAATTCATGAACTCAATTAATAAATTTGCAACATTAGATAAAATGGGGCTCATACTCAATAGGTTATGAATCATTATCTAGACTATTTGATTTTGATACTAATTTGTTCATTTTTAGAATGCAATTAAATGTACACAATCATCAATGACAGTTGACACAGGTTGAATTTCGAAATATTTTGAACTTTTGTTGACAAGTATAGAGTTTAATTAAATATCTTTATTCGTGCAATTTTAAATTGTCGTGCAGAATTACTAAATGAACAGACCATTGCATAATTATGTTTCTAAAATAAATCTATGTCAATAATGATTGTCCCTTATTCATCACCGATAACATGGTAATTTTATTGGTAATGTTTATTTTTCTAATTGTTCTAATTTCAGATCTTCAGAAGAAATTCTTGCAGAGCGAGTTGCCAATCTCTCCATCGACCATCCAACCAGTACCAACATCAAGGCAGTTCATAATTCTGGCGTGGGATGCCTTTGCTCAAGCTCTACAATCAAGAAAGAACAAACTTGTGCTGTTCTGCAAACCACATACTAAGAAAGAATGATGAGAAAATGCACTCTTGTTTTGTGTTATGTGTTACGATTGTGAATGTGACATGTGTGTGCAGTTCCAAAATGATAATTGTTTGAGTAGTGGTCTGTGTACTTTGTATTGTCTTGTTTGTTTTTTGTCCAAAAAATTTAAGGCAGATTTATTTCTGCATTTATTAACAAAATCAAAATAAAATATACAAAGAATATTCCATACAAAGAAAACAATGAAATTAAAATACATGTACGATCATAATATAAATTAATATGACAATGATTTATTCATATTATTACTAAAATAAATGAATGCAGTACTACCAGTAGACCAACAGGGAGCAGGGAGTTTGAGTGGATGGTGGTGGTGGTGGGGGGGGGGGGGGGGGGGGGGTGGGTAGGGCAAGCTACATGGTTCCAAAAAGGTGTACAATAAATAATAATTATTCACAAATATTTATTATTATTGGGGGCACATCCTCCCCGCCTACACAAATGAATATGATGTATACATGTACTGTAAACAAAATCACAATAATTGTTGACGTTTATATGAATAATATTGTTTTAATTTAATGTTTAGCACGTGCAATTCAGCTTTTTTGCTGCCACACATGTTCAAAATAAATCACCATGAATAAATAAATAATTAAGGACGAAAAGTCCTTGTTTTAATGAAATGAAGAAATCGTCCGTGGGATGATACTCATTTGCATAAGTAACTGGAGCCATCTGGTACTTGTCCTATAATCCTGGAGAGGGGTAAAATAAAACGACTAAGAATATTTGTGAAAAATCTTAACACAAAAATAATTATTTATGATTGGAATATTTAGCCTGAAATAATTCATAACACAACAACAAATCATAAGAATAATATAAAGGGTCTTTCATTTGAATTCAAACATCCATTATAGCTGTTGTGAATGTCAAATTTATATAACAATGTGATGATCCTAGAATCGGTTGTATACCATCAAATTACTAAATATAATAATATATTTGTGGGAAATATGCAAGCAAGAAAACGATGTAAACAATAGTTTACAAGTGCCACCGTAGTCAAATTCACATGAGTTACGCCGGAACTACTTAGCAGCCAAAAGCAGCTGACTCAGTGTAAGTATTGCCCATATGCCTACCAAATGCTTCGCTGACGATTGGGCGGAAAATCTCTCGACTGGCGCACTGCGGTACCGTAGCGCTAGCAGCCGACAACCACATCCGGGTATGCGGAGCGCGCACGCAAACAAATTACGGACACACAAATCAAGGAGTTAATAACCGCGCCACGCATTGCGATATATCGCTGCATCGTCAACATGCGATCGCACTGCCATCGGCTCTCCGCAATGCACGTATTTTTTGCACAACAAGATAGCCTCCGTTTTGCCCATAATTTTCGACTTTTTATGATATATTTGGTAATTTGACGGTATAAAACTGATTCTAGGATTTTAAAGCTATATAAATTTGATATTCACGACAGTTATAATGGATGTTTGATTTTTCAATGAAAGACCCTATTTTGGGCAAATATCAGTTTTTTTTTAAAATTTCAAAGTAGGCATCGTCATTCGGCGTTACATGGCGTGCGCGCATGGGCCATATTTTTGTACACGTAGTTTGCGCGATGTTTGGCTGTGGGCAATGCAACTTCGCTATTGCAAGGGTGGAGGGATATACTATTTTTCCAAATGTAATGCGGTCAAACAGCTGATTGAACCACGTAATATGCATGTGAAGTATACACAAGAGATGCTTGCGATGATTATAGATCCGGTTCGTGTTTTGAATCGAGAAACTCGACCAATTTCAACCTCCGTAAGTCATTTTTTGCCGCATTTTCGCAGTGAACTTTGTTGAAATCTCAAATTTTCGAGCAATCGGAAGTAGGGTGCACTTTGGAAACTTACATTTTTGGATGATTCAGGTGTTTTTACGATATATTCTCGGAAGATTTGTCCGCCTCAAGCAGTCTCACATAATCATTTTGATGCTCGAACAGGGGCTTTTGGGGCTTCGATTCGGTGATTTTAGCCGTCGTCGCCGGCGCGCCGCGCCCGCCGCGTGTGCTGTCGCGCGAGCGGGTATTCAAATTGCGTGCAGAGATAGTGGGAGCGCACGCCGCGTGCGAGCCAGAGACCAAGCGAGCGACATCGGTCGGGCACACGAAAGGTAAGCTCGCAGCGCGCCATTAAGTGAATGGCGAAAATTGTGACACAACAAATGGGTAAAATACCATATTTTGGCAAAATATCAGTATTTGTTTGGATTTTAAAGGGCATAATGATCTACATGATACATCAGGTCAGTCCCGACTCATAGAATATAATTTGCATTAATTTCGCGCAATTTTCATTTTCATTTGGTGATGCCTATTCAAAGGGCATTTACATTAGGTAAGTCCCAACCCATTGAATACCATTTGCATTATTTTCGTGCAATTTTAATTTTCATTTGGTTATGCCTAATGTGCAAGTGTACATTCCCATTACATTGGCAATGGCGCCATTGGCATTGCATTACATTGACAACATTTGCATGCCACCACATCTACAATGTATTGTAAATGGTCCTGATAGGACCATTTACTGCTCACAGTGGTAAAAATCTACGGGACACAATTTGAACTACAAACAGAGAGAAAAGAACAGCATATCTAAAGTTAAAAATTGCATACCTAGATTGAAGCTGATTTTATGATTTATTGTACAAAATTTCATTTTCAAAATGATAAGTCATACTTACAAAAATCGTCATATAAGTTCCATTTCTTTCTCTTCCTGCTCGATGTCCCATCGTAAACAAAGAAAGCCCGCCCGCAACATGCGGAGGCCGCTTAATTGTCCAAAACAAGCCACTCGCGATCTGCAAGCATGCCCGCCGTATCCGATTTCGGATACGCCGTATCAGAATTCGGATACGGTAACACGTGTGGTGTGGGAAGCTTGCGGGAAATACACGACAGTCATCCAGATAGCAGCAACACTTTCGAGAGGGATCACGACTGGGATTTTCTCAGTCTTTTTATTTTCCAAAACTGCAGATTTTCCATTTTTTTCGACATTTGAAGAATAATTTGGACCATTTTGGTAAGTTCATATAATACTTGTATCATTTTTAGGGCCAGTCATGATTGATTTTGTTGAATTTAAGATAAGAATTTTGTGTGAAATTTTGACAAACTTTTTTTGTACTGTCCCACATTGTTCCCGTATAGCGCAGCATTACAATGTAGTGTTGTGTGCATGCCACCCAAGCAAGGCAATGACAATTGTGTACACGAACATTACAGGGAAATACACGTGTGGTACACACACTCACACTACAGTCGGTCAATATGGCCACACTTTACACACGTGAAAATGCATCATTCCATATATCATATCACTTCAAATATCAAAATATCACGAGCTTACCTAATAAAGTTCCGATTACTCTTGCCCCTTCATCTGTCCGCCTTTCGTAGGAATCTACGATGCTAAACAACACGACCGGATGCACATTCACTACTTTCGCGCTGACTGCCATTTTGAACACTGCCATCTACGGTTAAAAATTATAATTGATTGCACTCAAAATTTGCATTGGTTTGTGTGTGATAAAGGAGGATCGATATGCTTATGTAGGGATTTTTGGTCTATAGCGCTTTACTTTAGAAATACATGTGTGAATCGACACGTGAATTATGTGCGCTATTTTTGGTCAAACAACTTTTGGCGCAGTGTCGGTTCCAAAATGGCAGCGAGTAGTAAGCCGAGCAGTGATGTCGGGTGGTCGAAATGGCAGATTGCCCTGGCTGTTGGAGCCCCGATAGCTGTTGCTGGGCTGGCGTTTGGGGCCTACTACTTGAGCAGAGGTGGAAAATCGAAAGATGAAGGAGATTCGAAGTCGTCTGAAGGTGGAAAACAAGGGGCAAAGAAGAGCGATGCCGGCGAAGGAGACGCGGGGAAGAACAGCGTGGAGCAGACGCAGGTAACCACCCACACACCCCTTCCGAATGGCCTGCTCCGCCGGGACCTCCGGGCGGGCGGCTTGCTGCATGTTGTATCAGACTCAGAAAGAGACGTGCATTCGTGCAACATGGAAATTATGCGGCAACTGATGTTTGACTTTGACTTTGATATTTAAACTTTGCCTTTGCACAGTTACTGCCTCATTTATCCTTTTTTTTAAAATCCTGCTTTACCATCATCCTGCACTTGTGCAGTCCTGCACTCTCTAAGACTAAGTCTCTTTCTTTGCACTTGCACTTGCACTTGCACTTGCACTTGCAGTTGCAGCAATA
The DNA here is from genome assembly GCA_037951105.1 of Echinarachnius parma. Taxonomy (NCBI): domain Eukaryota; kingdom Metazoa; phylum Echinodermata; class Echinoidea; order Clypeasteroida; family Echinarachniidae; genus Echinarachnius; species Echinarachnius parma. The sequence goes on along the minus strand of JBAMJV010007014.1, from coordinate 127,573 downwards.
TTTTAAATAAAATTATAAATTTAAAGAAAAATCTGAACCAGAAATTGATGGCAGAAAAGCAGAATTTGTAGAAATGAAACATTAAAACAAAACAATATATTTATTAAACCGTTTGGCTAAACTGCAGAATACCCCACCACGATCCAATATGATCGTTGGTCAGCCAACACAACGATCTTTAGCTAGCTCTCGAGCTCCGCGGCCGCGCGTGCGCGCAACTTATATTACGTTATTGAATAAAATTATGCGTACGAGATACATGCATGATCGATCGTGTTGGCATTGGTCATGCAGCGCGCGCAGCGCAGTGTAACGTATCGTAAGTATGAGCTGCATGCATGCATCGCATATGATCCGGGCATATATTATCCGGATTCCGGGTGCAGGTACCGGCGCGGAGGCGAGGCCGGCTAGGGCGGACTGACGATCGACCCACGATGTGCATGTGAGGGATAGTGTTTTCAGAACATCGTTGGCATAATAATAACCAACGAACTAAGATTATGATATTGACTGCCAACGATCAACCCACGATGTGAGGGATAGTGTTTTCAATTTCAGAACATCGTTGGCATATAATTTACCAACGAACTAAGATATTATATTGACTGCCAACGATCCCCAACGATCAACCCACGATGTGAGGGATATGTTCTCCCCGTGTTTTCAGAACATCGTTGGCATATAATTACCAACGAACTAAGATATACATGCCAGGGGCCGCGGAATGGTTTTGAAAGTGGGGGGGGGGGGGGGGGGGGGGCTGATCACAATTTGAACTGTAATGTATTTCTTTATTTTATGCTTATGTATTTCTTTGTTTTTAGCCGAAAAAGTGGGGGCTGCAGCCCCCCGCCCCCCCCCCCCCCCCCCCCCCTCCCCCCGGTTCCGCGGTCCCTGCATGCCAACGCTCAACACAGGGGGTAGTGTTTTCAGAACATCGTTGGCATATAATTACCAACGAACTAAGATATTATATTGACTGCCAACGATCCCCAACGATCAACCCACGATGTGACGTGAGGGATAGTGTTTAACTAAAACAAAACAAATTAACACGGAAGATAATAATGGCGGGGTTTGGACTAAGCTTGGGGCTTTAGTTAGAGTATTATTATTAGAAAAATCAACAAATTCATACGGAAGATGATAACTAAAACAAAACAAATTAACACGGAAGATAATAATGGCGGGGTTTGGACTAAGCTTGGGGCTTTCGTTAGAGTATTATTATTAGAAAAATGGCGGGGTTTGGACTAAGCTTGGGGCTTTAGTTAGAGTATAATTTTAAACAAATCAACGAATTCATACGGAAGATAATAACTAAAACAAAACAAATTAAAACGGAATATAATAATGGCGGGGTTAGGACGAAAATAAATTAATACGGAAGATAATAATGGCGGGGTTTGGAATAAGGTGGGGGCTTTTGTTAGAGTGTTATTATAAAAAAAAATCAACGAATTCATATGGAAGATAATAACTAAAACAAAACAAAGTAACACGGAAGATAATAATGGCGGGGTTTGGACTATAAGCTTGGGGCTTTAGTTAGAGTATTATTTTAAACAAATCAACGAATTCATACGGAAGATAATAACTAAAACAAAACAAATTAACACGGAAGATAATAATGGCGAGGTTTCGGAAGATAATAATGGCGGGGTTTGGACTAAGCTTGGGGCTTTCGTTAGAGTATTATTATTAGAAAAATAGTGTTTAGTATAGCAATGTGTATCCCGGCCCGATGTCAAACTAGGTGTATGTGTTCGTACACGTACACGTACACACGTGTTATATATTTCCAAACTTGGTTGGGTTGCCAACGAAGTGCGATGTGATTTAGACAGGAAAATCTATTTCGATTATTCTAAAAAGAAACAAAATTCATAATTAAGATAGTACTATGGCGGGGATGGATTGAGGGGGTGGGTTTGTTAAGACTTAGTTGCAAATCGACAAATTCAACGAAACAAATTAATACGGAAGATGGCGGGGTTTGGCGACTTGAATGGAGACCAAAGCGCGCGTATTCAATTTGAGTTATAAATAGACTTAGAGCCACTAAATATGACTTATATCCACTAAATCTGACCTATAGCCACTAAATCTTACCTATAGCCACCAACATTAGGGTTAGGGTAAGGGTTAGTGTTAGGGTATATATATCCTTATCTGACCTATAGCCACTAAATCTGACCTATATAGCCACCAACATTAGGGTTAGGGTAAGGGTTAGTGTTAGGGTATATATATCCTTATCTGACCTATAGCCACTACATCTGACCTATAGCCACCAACATTAGGGTTAGGCTAAGGGTTAGTGTTAGGGTATATATATCCTTATCTGACCTATAGCCACTAAATCTGACCTATAGCCACTAAATCTGACCTATATAGCCACCAACATTAGGGTTAGGGTAAGGGTAGTGTTATGGTATATAACCAACACCAATCAAGCAATCCGAAATAGCTCCGTGGATAGAGAGTTAGATTGATACGATAGAGATACCTGGTTCAACTCATACGGAAGATAATAATTAAAACGAAACAAATTAATACGGAAGATGGCGGGGTTTGGACTATGGTGGGGGCTTTTGTTAGAGTATTATTATAAACAAACACAACGAATTTATAAGAAAGATAGTTATGCCGCAGATTTGACTAAGGGGGGGGGGGGGGGGGGGGGTATTGTTAAAGTATTATTATATGCAAATGAACAAATTGATACAGAAGATAATAATGGCGGGGTTTGGACTAAGGTGGGGGTTTTGTTAGAGTAATATTATCAAAAAGTCGACAAATCCATACGTCAGATAATAATGTAAACAAAACAAATTCCTACGGAAGATAATAGTGGCGAGGTTGGAATAAGGTGGGGGGTTTTGTTAGAGTAATATTATCAAAAAGTCAACAAATTCATAATGGAAGATAATAAGTTAAACAAAACAAATTAATACGGAAGATAATAATGGCAGGGTTTGGACTAAGGTGGTGGAGGGGGGGGGGGGGGGGGGTTCTATATAGAGTATTATTATAAACAAAATATTTCTTAGAGTAATAAATATCAAAAAATCAACAAATTCATACGGAAGATAATAGTGGTGAGGTTTAGACTAAAGTGGGCGGTTTTGTTATACAGTATTATATAAACAAATCAAAAAATTATACGGAAGTTAATAATGGCGGGGTTTGGACTAAGGTGGGGGGTTTTTTAGAGTAATATTATCAAAAAATCGACACATTCATACGGAAGATAATAATTTAAACAAAACAAATTCATACGGAAGATAACAGTGGCGAGGTTTAGTATTATCATAAACAAATCATCGAATTCATATGGAAGATAGTTATGGGGGAATTTGGACTAAGGGGGGGGGGGGGGGGGTGGGGGGAGGGGTTGTTAAATTTGTTTATATGCAATTCAATGCATTCATACGGAAGATTCTATATAGGGCGCGACAAATTAATACGGAATTAAAAGATGGCGCAGTTCGGACTATATTGTGGTGTTTTTTTAATAGTTTATAAACAAATCAACAAATTATACAAATTAACACGGAAGATAATAATGGCGGGGTTTGGAATAAGCTTGGGGCTTTAGTTAGAGTATTATTTTAAATAAATCAACAAATTCATACGAAAGATAATACTTTAAACAAAATAAATTAATACGGAAGATAATAATGGCGGGGTTTGGAATAAGGTGGGGTCTTTTGTTAGAGTGTTATTATAAAAAAAATCAACGAATTCATATGGAAGATAATAACTAAAATTGGACTAAGCTTAATACGACTCAATATAAGTTAACATAAACATAGAGTAATTGATAAAAAATTAAGTTGATGCTGATGATGACGATAAGGATGATCATGATGATGATGATTTTGATTATTGATGACTGTAATTAAATACAAAAATTATAACATCATGATTAATTACCTGAAGACAAACTAATGGTGATAATGAAGCTGATAATGATCATATTATACTAATAATGAAGAACAATTTAATGGACACATATGATGAGGACTATAACATAATGAGGATCACGGGCGTATACATGTCATTGATACCCATTTAACTGGGGCAGGTCCCGGGGGGGGGGGGGGGGGGGTCTGTCCTCATTGAAAGGGGGTATCAGTATCATGCGTGACCAGGAAAACAAGTAATAAGGGTGGTTTTTTACGATCAGGCGAGATACTCGAGTATCTCGCCTAATCGTAAAAAAAAAGCACCTTAATATAGTTATAACCTGCTTAGGGGTTTACCAAAAATTGATTACTTGCTTAGGGTATCAAGAATAATTGCTTAGGAGTTTACACAAAATTGATTACTTGCTTAGGGTATCAAATTACCGATAATCATACTTACTTATAGGGTGTATTTTTTGCACCACGCAAATACTAGTTTAGGGTGCTTTTGGCAAGTCCTTGGTCACGCATGATACCCCCCTTTCAATGAGGACAGAACCCCCCCCCCCCCGGGGGGGGGGGGGTGGGGAAGAGGAAATTATGTATTCATCAATCCCATTTTTCTTAAATACGTATTACGTAACTTGCCACGCATGTGATTTAAATGATATTTCGATGATTATGATGTTATAGTGATCAAGAGGTTTCATGATGGAGGTCATGAACAATTTATATTATGATGACGTTCAGGAAGAATTTAATTTGATGATGATAATGATTACGTACAAAAAATTACAATGAAACTGATTGCATTATAATGATGATCATGATGATGATAATCGATGACACATGACAATAATGATGACGATGATAATAATTATGGTGATGATGATTTAATGTGTTATCAATGATTATTTAACTCATTCCCTAATTAATCTAGTTGTAAACGTTACAAATAATGCGCTATATTATCCAGATTTGGTATTAATACTTAATACTCATTCGTAATTCGTATTATAAGTTAATCATCATGATTATGGTGGTGAGAACATTATCGTGATATGTAGTAATCAAGCATGATAATGATGATGAAGATGATGAAACTCATAACGATGATCATAAATAGTCAGGATTATAATATTGAAACCGATATCATTAATGGATATGGTGTGGCAAGATTGGTAGAGCGCGCGCTTTCCGATCATGAGATCCCAGGTTCGAACCCTGCCCACTGCCTTTGTCCTTCGGCAAGACAATTTATCCACAATTGCTGCTCTCTACCCAAGTGTATAAATGGGGACCCGGTAGGAGGTGAAAGCCTTATGTGAACGATCTTCTTGAGCCCATGAGCGCTTGGAAGGAATGCTCCCCAGGGAGTGGAGATGGTGCATACGATGTGTGCTGGTTTGCATTGTATCCTATGACCGGGGGTAATATTATCATTGTAAAGCGCTTAGAGATGATTATCAATCGTATTAGGCGCTATATAAATCGAGATTATTATTATTATTATTATTAATGCCATGCAAAATAATTATTCATCAGATAAACACACAGCTAGAAATGGTTACAATGACTTTCACGATAATGGTGACGATACGATGATAATGATGATGATGATGTTCGATGATGGTAATTATCTAATAATGACGATATTATAACATCATGATTAATATATTGAAGATAAACTAATGATGATAATTAAGCTGATAATAATGATCTAATAATTAAAAAAAAAACATGTTTGAATGGAGATTTATGATGAGTATATATGCCTTTACATCGTTGGCATTGTTGGTCTTCCTTCACATCGTTGGCATTGTTGGCAATGTTGGCATGCCTTCACATCGTTGGCATTGTTGGCAGTGTTGGCCTGCCTTCACATCGTTGGCATTGTTGGCAGTGTTGGTCTTCCTTCACATCGTTGGCATTGTTGGCAGTGTTGGTCTTTCTTCACATCGTTGGCATTGAGGGCAGTGTTGGTCTTTCTTCACATCGTTGGCATTGTTGGCAGTGTTGGTCTTCCTTCACATCGTTGGCATTGTTGGCAGTGTTGGTCTTCCTTCACATCGTTGGCATTGTTGGCAGTGTTGGTCTTTCTTCACATCGTTGGCATTGTTGGCAGTGTTGGTCTGCCTTCACATCGTTGGCATTGTTGGCAGTGTTGGTCTTTCTTCACATCGTTGGCATTGTTGGCAGTGTTGGTATTTCTTCACATCGTTGGCAGTGTTGGTCTTCCTTCACATCGTTGGCATTGTTGGCAGTGTTGGTCTTTCTTCACATCGTTGGCATTGTTGGCAGTGTTGGTCTTTCTTCACATCGTTGGCATTGTTGGCAGTGTTGGCCTCTCTTCACATCGTTGGCATTGTTGGCAGTGTTAGACTGCCTTCACATCGTTGGCATTGTTGGCAGTGTTGGTCTTTCTTCACATCGTTGGCATTGTTGGCAGTGTTGGCCTCCCTTCACATCGTTGGCATTGTTGGCAGTGTTGGTCTTCCTTCACATCGTTGGTATTGTTGGCAGTGTTGGCCTCTCTTCACATCGTTGGCATTGTTGGCAGTGTTGGTCTTTCTTCACATCGTTGGCATTGTTGCCAGTGTTGTTATGCCTTCACATCGTTGGCATTGTTGGGTATGCCTTCACATCGTTGGCATTGTTGGCAGTGTTGGCCTCCCTTCACATCGTTGGCATTGTTGGCAGTGTTGGTCTTCCTTCACATCGTTGGCATTGTTGGCAGTGTTGGTCTTTCTTCACATCGTTGGCATTGTTGGCAGTGTTGGTCTGCCTTCACATCGTTGGCATTGTTGGCAGTGTTGGTCTGCCTTCACATCGTTGGCATTGTTGGTCTGCTTTCACATCGTTGGCATTGTTGGCAGTGTTGGCCCGACTTCACATCGTTGGCATTGTTGGCAGTGTTGGGATGCCTTCACCAGTGGCCGCGGAAAGGTTTTGAAAGGTGGGTGGGGGGGGGGTTGATCACATTTGAACTGTTATGTATTTCTTTATTTCATGCTTATATGTATTTCTTTGTTTCAAGCCAAAAAAGCGGGGGAGGGGGGGGGGGGGGTGGGGTGAGGGGGGCTGCAGCCCCCAGCCCTCCCGCTTCCGCGGCCCCTAATTCACATCGTTGGCATAATTGTTGCCTTTGTTGGCAGTGTTTGTATGCATTCACATCGTTGGCATTGTTGGCAATGTTGGCATGCCTTCACATCGTTGGCATTGATAGCATGTTATACACATGCCTTCACATCGTTGGCTGTCCAACGATCCTGCAGTCAGCAGTGGTGGGGTATTCTGCAGTTGTTCCAACCGTTTTAAACAAAACATATCATTGGCATTGTAACTTTCATAACAATTTGGAGAGAAATAACTAAACATAAAATTAAGGAGTCAAATTTATGTTATTGTTAGTGCAAGTTGCCTTGCTTGAAGATGAGGCTTTATCATGATAATCGGATCGAAAATACAATGCACTGCACTCTTTACAATTTGTGAAATGATTGAAAGTAACAACAACAGTAAATTTTTATGAATTTCAATTGTTCAATTCACAAAGGATTTTGTCTTGATAAAGAACAAAATGGAGATCTATATTATTTAATAAAGGTGTTTGTCTCTTGTTTGCATGAAAACTAATTCACTTTCTTATAAAAATAGGAAACTTTTATTTATTTTGATAGAAACTAAACTGGCAGACGAACAAGCCCTGTTGGCCAAAGCATATTTTCTAAATTTAACATTACAAGTTTTTCCTGTAAAATTAAGGTAAAACATTTTAGTATATTTCTTTTTCTTTTTTTATCACAGATGAACACAAATCTTATGGAACCAACAAAATTTCTTAAGAATACATCAACTGGCAAGCACTGCTGGCCAATGCATGTTTTCACATTTTTAAAAAATTTGTTTAAATACTTGCATTTCATGTGCATATTTTTAAAAATCGTACAGCAACATTTGAGTATTTTGTTTTTGTTTTACCAGACACCTGAAGAGCAAGCAAACTCAGCCAAGTTGAGAGGGAACAAGTATTTCAAGGCAGGCCACTATGACCAGGCCATCAAGCTGTACGCACAGGCCATCGATGTCTGCCCCAGGGACAAGGCAAAAGATCTGGCCACATTCTACCAGAACAAGGCTGCTGCTCATGAACAGTTGGTAAGAAACTTATCTAATTAAACAGTTTAGTTCTGGTAAAGAGACTGGGGTATAATCTCGTCAAACTGTACACACAGGCAATAGATGTCTGTCTAAGGGACAAGACAAAAGATTTGGCAACATTCTACCAGAACAAGGCTGCTGCACACGAACAGTTGGTAAGAATTTTCAATCTAATTAAAAAGTTTTGAAAAGAACTGGTAAAAAGACTGAGGTATTGCATAGTTTATGAAGTTATAACTGAAGTTGTACACACAGGCAATAGATGTCTGCCCCAGGTACAAGACAAAAGATTTGGCAACATTCTATCAGAACAAATCTGCTGAAAATGAAAAACTGGTAAAACATTTTACTAATGAAACAAATTATAAGAACTGGTTAAGGGACCTCAAATTTCATGAGTTATAATCTCATCAATGATCAAGCTCTACACACAGGCCATTGATGTATGTCCAAGGGCTGCTGCACGCGAACAACTAGTGACAACTTTTTAAGAACTTGATGTCTGTTCCCTAGACAGAGTTAAAAGAGGCCCACCAGGCTCCAGTAGGCAATTGGTTGAAGAGACCACAGAGGTATTGCATCATTCATCATTCAGAAAAAAAACGAATGTTCATGGATATGCAAACGTGTTTTGGCAAACCTCTCTCAAAATTTAAAATAATAATTTCATCACATTTTAAATGATCAATAGATTGCAACAATGTCCTGGGAGTTTACCAATAAATAGATTTGATGACAATGTTTTGTTGTGTGAATTGTAATTGTACAGTATAAGTAATTAAATGGTAATATCTGCATTCATTGTATTAAATCAAGCATTTTATTTTATCCTGCAGAAAAATTACTCCCAGGTTGTGACAGACTGCAATAATGTTGAATTGAATTGAATTTATTTCCACTTTCATGAAAACAATAGAATACATTTTTACAAGTAAACAATAATACAAAATAATATTACAGTTCTACATTGCAAACACAGGTTAAAACAAGAAAAAAAATCAAAGTACAGATATGAAGAGTGGAAGGATTATCTGGAAGTTACAAAGAACTTATAAAATAGACAATCCTCGGGGCAAGGGAATAAATGGTATACATAAGACAAACAAAATTCAGAAAAAAAGTTCTAAAAATGTAATAACAAAGAAAGAGAGAGAGAAAAAAAGAAGTTGCATCTAAATTTGTAGCATTAGGTATGATTTAAGCTTTCTTTTAAAATTGCTTAAAGTTGTCCTGGAGCTAAATGAGAAATGAAGACCTTGTTTTGTTGAGTAAATTATAATAAATGCATTCATGATGTTTTACACCAGTTTCCCTCTGTATAACCTTTTGTTTTGTGATTCTTCTCCTTCAGGTTGTGACAGACTAAATTATGCATTATTCATAATGCCCTGAGGTTGTTTTGGGGGAAAACAAACAAATATACAATTGCAATTAATTGAAGTAGTTTAAAATATTGTTTGAGTAGATGATTGTAAAGTATTAGTGATGTGCATTCATAGTCTAAAATCAATTATCTGATTTTCTCCTGCAGAAAAATTATGCACAGGTTGTGGTAGACTGCAACAATGCTTTGGAGCTGAACGAGAAGTATGTAAAGGCGTTGTTCCGCAGAGCAAAGGCCTTTGAGATGATGAACCAGAAGATGCAATGCTTGGAAGGTATGATTAAAGGGATCTAGTAACTTGTTGACATGTGCAAAAAGTGATGAATGGTTGATGCAATGTATCGTCGCTGGGCAATAAAAAGGGCAAAATGGCCGATATTATCGTCGAATATCGATTTTGTTTTTATTTTATTTTCAGATAGAGTTCTTTAAAACCTATCCGATGATATATTTAGAATTCCCATATGTGTCCAACTTTTTGAGAAAATCAAAAATATATATCATATGGGCAAGCAATACGAAGGACAAAAAGGGATTTGCCCTTTTAGCTGCCCATTATTGCGCCAAGTTGCGCGCATTGCCTGTGCATTATCAATGCGCGTAAAAGGGCAATACGCATTTTGTCCTTTTTCATGCCCAATATCGACGTGATATCGTGCATGTAAAAAGGGCAAATTCAATGCGTAAATAACTCCGTTAAAAAGAACTGAGCGTAGGCCAAATTAAACGACTTGATTGCTTTATAGCCTACATAACTGTTTCACTAAACAAGATTACTGGATTTGGCATTTTAAAAATATTATTGCCCAAAATGTCAAAATGTTGTTTCTTCCAAAAAAGTAAGTATCGTTTTTTGCTATCGATACCGTCAATTTGTCCTTTTAATTGCCCAGCGACGGTATATTGTTATTATCTCATATGTCCACAGGGTATTGTGTGAAAATTTCAAGTCAAATGGACATTGTATGGCCAAGTAATGAGCGAAAATGCAAAGTGATATTCAGTAACTCACTCCACTCACTTTGTACACAGAAGAAAAACTCACCCGGAGTTTTTCTTATCTGAATACTTCAATCATACATATCTTTGTGACGAAAGGGAAATTTGAAAAACCAAAACCTGTCCCGTGATTTTATTGTTAATACGAATACAACAAGGTATAAGGGAACCGCTAGAATTAGAATTTTATTTTGAGGATTTGGACAATGTTACTAAGTCCCTTTAAGATGATGATGCTGGTGGTGGTGGAGATAGTGATGATAATGGGGATGGTGATAATGATGATGATGATGGTGATGGTGGTGATGGTGATGGTGATGGTGATGGTAATGGTGATGATGATGGTGATGGTGATTAAGTGGTGATTATTATTCTCTAGATGCCACTGCAGTTTGTTTACTGGAGGGCTTCTAGCAATATCCTCACTGAGTCAATGTTTATTTACCATTAGCCAGGGCTGAACACTAACACTTGCCTGCTTGCCTGGGGCAAGTCAAAATTTATGTCGGGCAAGTACAATTTCATAAAAGGTCTAGTTTGCTTGCCAGATCAGGCAACTTAAATTTGTCTTCAATTGCGCTAGTAGAGTGTAATTCCATACATGTGAGTCTCATCTAGAAGTATGTGGGCAAGTACATTTTCAGGTTGGGCAAATAAGATTTGAACATTTATGATTATACTTGCCCGAATGGGCTAGTAGAGAAAAAGGTTAGTGTGGAGGCTTGCATTCGCATCATAGTTGCCTTAGAATCATTGTTTAAATTTTGCATGTAAGTATCGGTGTCCGGTTTGCGGTTGCACCATGTAAGAGGAGAGAATTGGTGCTGTAACTGACCTTGATGATCAGATCGATTGATCGGATCAGCAAAATTTTATTGATCATCGAAATCGGATCGCAGATCGGATCGGATATGATCGGCAAAAAAAATAAAATAAAAAATAAATAAATAAATAAATAAATAAATAAATAAATCATTTTTTTTTCTTTGGAAAATGATCCCTAAAAACATATTTTGGGAATATAAATGAATACCAAAGCAACATATATCCATATGAATAAGCCCAAGGTAATCTTGTATGGGTATGCTTTCATTTTAAACTGATTACCTCTTCTTTTATAAAATTAATCACGCCGATTCTGAGCTTAGTCCCATGTGATCAAAATGGCGTAACCTTTCAGAATCACATGGGACTAAGCTCAGAATCGGCGCGAATAATTTTGTAAAAGGAGAGGTAATCAGTTTTAAATGAAAGCATACCCATACAAGATTACCTTGGGCTTATTCATATGGATATATGTTGCTTTGGTATTAATTTATTTTCCCAAAATATGTTTTTTGGGGATCATTTTTCAAAGAAAAAAACAATTTTTTTTTTTTTTTTTTCCCCCCCGATTTTTTCTGCATGATCGGAAATCGGCAAAAACGTTCCGATCAACCATGATCGGATCGGGATCGGCATGCCGATCCGATGATCAGTTACAGCATTAGAATTGGTGAGTATAATCATTGTTTGTTTATATTTTTGTATTTTCTAGATGCCACCGCTGTCTGTTTACTGGAGGGTTTCCAGCACCAGCACAGTATGATACTAGCTGACAAGATGCTCAAGGAGATTGGCAGAGAGAGTGCTAGTGAGAAATACAAGGTTCGTCTTTAATCTTTCTTTCTTTCTTATTTATTTATGCATGAGCAATCCAATAGCACATTATCAATGACAAATTCACCAGCACATTGCCATTTGGTAGTGAGAGTAAAAAGAAAGAAAAGGATCCTGGATATAATTTAAGTGCTAATAAGAGATATTTTACAGCATTTCATTATAGCGTGAACAAAGTTTGTGATTGCATGAATGAATGTTGAGTTTGATTGTTTGTTGCAGGAGCGAGTGCCCAGCCTTCCATCCGATCAGTTCATCAGATCTTACTTCTCTTCATTCTCCAACGATGGCATCTCAAATACAGAACATAAACTGTTATAACAAACAACACAACATCTTGTCATTGACCAAATTAAATATTGTTTATGAAACTTAAGATACTGTCCTTCTTTTACAAGCCCCAAAATCTAAAGTTGCAAGATTGTTGTCTAACGTGAAAGAAAATACCATTTAAAAAGCTAGACCAAGAAGAGAAGAGTTTCAATATATCGTTTAGTGGAATGGCATTGATTTTTAGAGCACAAAATAATTAACAACTGTTACAACATATTCTAGCATTTGCAGACCCTTTATTGTGAGTTTGATTGTTTGTTGCAGGAGCGAGTGCCCAGCCTTCCATCCGGTCAGTTCATCCGATCTTACTTCTCTTCATTCTCCAACGATGGCATTTCAAACACAGCAGATGAAGATTACTGCACAACAGAAGACTTTGCCAGGTAAATAATTCTATGTTTTCTCATGAGACAGTTTTAATATTGGTCTTCCCACATACTTGAATCGCCGTATCTTGTCATGGTGCGGGTACTGGGGCATAGCTGGAGATGAAGGCGTCTTTGGATCGCCGTATCTTGTCATGGTGCGGGTACTGGGGCATAGCTGGAGATGAAGGCGTCTTTGATTGCATCATTGATGCCTGCACCCAAGAAATCGATGGAGAGGGATCAAGGGTTGCTAATGCTTTGTTGATGAGAGCAGATCATGTATAGATAATTAAAAGCTTAAATATTTGTTTTCTCTGCACGGCTATTGTGTGAATATTATTTGCATTTTCCCCTTCAACAGCGCTGGCTATGCGAAAGCCAAGTACTGCTTTAAGGAAGGCCACTTTGATTCAATCATCGATGCATGTTCCCAAGAGATCAACGGAGAATGATCGAGGGTAGCTGAGGCTTTCACGGTCAGAGCTGATCATATAAAAATAATAATAATAATAAAGCGCATACACATAAGCACAATTGCATGTCCCTAGATGCGCTTTTATTATTACCCTTGGTCATCAGGTACAGGTCAAACCCGCACAAGTATCTTGTGCACCATCTCAACTCCCCGGGGAGCATACTAGCCAATGGCAACCATATGATAGCGCCCAGGCTAATTAACACCCGACCAAGTACCCATTTATGCTCCTGGGTAGAGAGCAGCAATGTGGATTAAATGCCTTGCTGAAGGGCAAACGGAGTGGGCAGGGTTCGAACTGTAAAGACTATAAAGAACTTGATTTTGTTTTCCATACTGATTATTTGTTGATATTCTTTGGTTTATTTTCAGCGCTGGTTATGCCAAAGCCAAGTATTGCTTCAAAGAAGGCCATTTTGATTCCATCGTCGATGCCTGCACCCAAGAGATTGATGGAGAAGGATCGAGGACTGCCGAGGCTCTGTTGATGAGAGCAATGTTTATTTTTCACAATTAATTTAAAGAGCTTGACTATATTTAGTTTGCCAGTTTCTAAATATTATTTGATTTTTCCCTACTCCAGCACTGGCTAAGCTAAGGCCAAATACTGCTTCAAAGAAGGCCATTTTGATTCAATCATCAATGCCTGCAACCAGGAGATCGATTGAGAGGGATTGAGGGTAGCTGAGGCTTTGCTGATGAGAGCATTTATGATTAATTCAAAGAGCTTAAATATTTGTTTTCCCTGTGGCTAATGTGTAAATATTCTTTGCTTTTTTCCCTACTCCAGCACTGGCTATGCTAAGGCCAAATACTGCTTCAAAGAAGGCCATTTTGATTCCATTGTTGATGCCTGCACCCAGGAGATCGAGGGAGAGGGATCGAGGGTTGCTGAGGCTCTGTTGATGAGAGCAACGTTGTACCTTCTATCTGGCCAGGGCAACCTTGCCAGGCCAGACCTGGACAGAGTCATAGACTGGCAGGAAGCTGATAAGAAGGTAATGACCAACAGACTAAATCACTATAATATGTGACCGGCTATAGCAAAACCCGGCACTTGTCGGTAATTCATGTTCTGAAGAAATGGGCATTTTAAGTTCACACAGTGTGTGTAAAATTGCCAATTATTGGCCAATTAGTTAGAGCAATGCATCAAATGAAAGCTTGTGATGAGGCCTTTGTAATGGTATGAAAATCTGCATTTTGACTTATACCGACAAGTGCCGGATTTTGCTATATAGCCGGTCACATATTATGCTAACAGGACATGAGCAATGTTGCTATTGCAGCATGTGTCGCCATTGTTCTGGTCCTCCAGATGGACTATTAAATAATATGCAACTGTTTTTGCTTTGGAGGCTGGTCACCAGCTGTAATGGAGCTAGTTCAAAAAGCACCTAATCTAAGTGAGCAGAACACCCACATGGATAATAGAGACGAACAGACATTGGCAGATGAAGGATTATCGTGAAACGGACCACAGGACAGCTTTAGATACAGGCAAAACAGATAGACATAAAACACTTACAGGTATGAGAAAGAAGCTGAAGTGCCTATTCACAAATGCCCAAAGCATTGTCAATAAAAGAGATGAGCTACAGACTTACATGGAGGACGAGGAACCAGATTTAGTTGGCATAGTAGAAACATGGCTACACAGTGACATAGCAGATGCAGAGATACAGGTCCCTGGATACCAAACCACCAGACTTGATAGACAGAACAGAGCGCATGGAGGCATCCTACTATACACTAAAGATGGCATAGATGTACAGAAGAG
>JBAMJV010007014.1:0-107500 GCA_037951105.1 Echinarachnius parma | reverse complement strand
ATCATCATCATCATCATCATCATCATCATCATCATCATCATCATCATCTTCGTTATTTGAGTAAATATAAATAACCAGTCTTTGTTTCTTATTTTCTTTGCTCAGACTCTTATATCTAGCGTGGAAGAGGGACCCAGACCAAGCCATCAGGATGATCCAGAAAGCCCTGGAGATTGACAGTAGATGTGACTTCGCCTATGAGACCCTGGGAACCATTGAAGTCCAGAGGTCAGTGCCAATTTTTTCTTTGTTCTTTCTTTCATTGGGGTATCATGCCATCAAGATTGGAGGTTATTATCACACCCTGTGCAACTCTCTATTGATGTACATTGTATAGTCTTAATAGCTAATGTTAATATTAAGCAAATTAAACAAAACATTTATTTGTATACTTCGCCTATGAGACCCTTGGAACCATCGAAGTCCAGAGGTCAGTGGCAAACATTTTTGTTATCACTTGCTGTCTCATTTATTGGCTTTTTATTTTTATATTGCAAAGCAATTTTCTTTCATATAATTCCTTTTCTATCAGTGTTTGTCTCTTCCTATTTAACTTAATTGATTAATTTTGTACTTGTTTTTCCCTATTATTTGGCCTGTGATTTATCATTATCTGATTTGTTCTGTGTCTCTTTTCTTGCATTCAGGGGTAACATGTCATCAGCGCAGGAATACTTCACCCAGGCCATAGAGCTTACAAGAACTGAGATGGATCTCATCAATTTTCTCTCAGTGTCGCAGCTCAAACCCCAAAGAAATGTCACAACATCTATTATATTGATTAATCGCATCCTTGCGTTTCCCATTCTTTGGCCCAGAATGTAATCATTTGTCCTTTCTTTTCTAATACATCAACCAGGCCCATAGATCTTGCAAGAACTGAGATGGAGATGGCGCATATATTTTCTCTCAGCGTTGCTGCTCAGGCAATGTCGCCCAGAAATACAATATATTTAATTGTTGACTCATTTGTTTTTTTCTCCCATTAATCAGGCTCAGGATTTAATATATTTTAATTGATTTGTCTCTTCTTTTCTTGCATTTAGGGGGAACATGTCATCAGCACAGGAATACTTCAACCAGGCTATAGAGCTAGCGAGAACTGAGATGGAGATGGCTCACCTTTTCTCGCTCAGCGTCGCAGCTCAGGCGCAGAGCAATGTCACCAAGAAATATGCCATCCACCCGCCGTCGGCTATGGGTTTATGAAGCATACGCTAGCAGTGGTGTAGTCCAGGACTGAGGCAGGGCTAGGTCCATGAAACACACCCATTCAGTGATATGTGACCGGCTATAGCAAAACCCGTCAGTAATGTATGTTTTGAAGAAATGGGCATTTTAAGTTCACACAATGTGTGTAAAAGACCCATGATTGTAAAATTTAAACAATCATACCTTCGCAAATCATTGACTAATTAGTTAGAACAAAGGATAAAATAAGAGATTGTGATGAGGCCTTTGTAATGGTTGGTATGAAAATCTACATTTGATTTTTACCGACAAGTGCCAGGTTTTGCTATAGCCGGTCACATATACTGCCGTAATCTGACAAAAGAAAGCAACTGACAATTGGTAGTTTTCTTGTAAATGAGGATTTTTATTATGATATTTGTGTAGTTACTTCCTTTTGAACTATTCATTTCTCATAAATGGATTGTCAGGTGAATTTAATTTTTTCACCGTCCATTGTGTAGAGCATATCTCAATTAACCCAAAACAAGTAAAAAGACTATCCATAAAATTGTCAGTTGCTTCCTTTTGTCAGATTACGGCAGGATAGTCCAGACCTATTGCAGGGCTCTACACAATAAAGGTTTCTTTGTCAGTGGCCCAATATATATTTTTCATTTGAAAGTTGTCTTTTTTTCAAAGTTTCATTCCGTTTATTAATATAAGAATTTGAGGCTTGACATGGAAGAATAATATTTTGTCATTGTCAGTTTGACACTCTAGTTGCCCCATCGGCTACCAACATGTGACTCTTCATCAGATTTTGCTGGCCCTAAGTACAATTTGACTTGCCCTGTTGATGAGCCCTGCCGAGGTATCTAAACCACGCCCTGAAAAAAAAAATTGATGATTAGGCTTGACATGGAAGAAAAATATTCTGTCATGGTCAGTTTGGAGATCTAGTTGCCCATGGGCTACCCATGTGTCTATTGATCAGTTTTTGCTGGCCCTCCCTAAGTACAATTTGACTGCAAGAAATAATTTTCCTCCTCAAATTTGATTAGCAATTTCAGTCGATTGATAAATATTTAAAATGAAATTCTGTACACTTCTATGGAAGAAAACTGCTACAACAAGATATTTTGTATAGCAGTCATGCAAAAGTGCATAGCAAATAGACCGCTTCGGTAATGTATGCAAATAATATGCGTATGACGTCAGTCTCCCCGTCGGCAAGCTTAACAATTGTAACTAAGTCCAGCAAGCTAGCTTGTTAAGCTTGCCGACGGGGAGTCTGACGTCATACACATATTATTGGCATACATTACCGAAGCGGTCTATTGCGATGCGATGCCAGAACAATTATTTCCTGCCCTGAATTAAAACATCAAACCTGTCTTGACTACATCACTGCGTGAATGTTGGAGAATCAATAGCAATTCATTTGTATAATGATTATATTGCATATTGCATAGTACTGTGTAGCATTTTCTACTGAATCTGTATAATTGATATGATTGGCAATTTATGTGTATTTCTTTCAAAAATGTGTTTGGTTTTCCTTTGGAATTTTATTGTTTGTTTTTTGTCTAATTTCAAATTTCCTTTCCTGTAATGTGATACAGTCATTTGGATGGGACGAGGTTGTTCTGAAAGAAATGAACCAAATTTCCCCCCCCCCCCCCCCCCCCCCGCCTAGTAGCATAGCCCCCTATAGCATAGCCAACATAACCTGGCCTGATTAGGGTTAAAGATGTTCATAAATATCCATTTGAGCTGCTCCCAGATAATGGTCTTAAACCACTGTAAATCATTGACCCATGGAGACATCCAAGATCCATAACTAGCTATATTTGAGTTTGGTATGTGTCTGGTCTCATCTGCTATAGAGTACCCAAGTATTGCATTACAGCTATTCATTGAATCCTTCTATACAATGACAGGCAAGCCAGAAATATCGGATCTTACGCTAGCAAGATGTTTGTGACCAATACCTGTAGCTTCTGAGATTGTGTTGGCATGTTTTGACTCTACTGTCTTTCCTTGACAAATTGACAGGGTTGTAAGATGAAACATGATTAACACATATTGTTTGACTTTCACAGTTACCAGTCCTCATTAAAATTCAATATACAGCATACACAGGAGAACTCGACACATACATTCCAAGGACATATATGTGACCAGCTATAGCAAGACCCTGCACTTGTTGGTGGTTCATGTTTTGAAGAAATGGGCATTTTAAGTTCACACGATGTGTGTAAAAGACCTAACAATCACATCTTCCACAATTATTGACCAATTAGTTAGAACAAAGCATCAAATGAAAGTTTGTGATGAGGCCATTCTAATGGTGTGATTTTTACCAAGTGCGGGATTTGCTATAGTCGGTCACATATATTAGACTCCTCGTTATAACAGAGCTCAATATAGAGAGGTTCTACTGTACTACCAGGTGAAAAGGTCATGATTTTGTGGTCCAGATCAAATCTTTGCTTGCAGGTGGCCGAGTTCTCCTATATCCAAACCCTCTGCAAGTTAATGATACTGATCATGTTCCCATGGGTTGATATCTGCAAAGTTCATGTCCTTTTCACTGAAATGTATGTATGTGTATATCCAAGAACTTTTGCATATCTAACCCACCAATAAGGTAAAGATGTATGAAGTCAGTAGTTTTTGTTTTAAATAAAGACGATTTACTTTGACCTCCTGTGTATATTTCTTATTCGAATCAGTAATTACATGTACGACCATTTATTCAAACGTATCTGATTGAAACCCTTTCTAAATATAATCCATATGTAATCATAATGTAGCTTGTCTTGCTAATACCTAGAGTATCTTGGAACAGAATGTTTATAGGTTGTTGAATTGTTCCACAGATGAGATAATGTAATTCACTGCTATTTGCTGTTTTATATTTTATACAAAAACGTTTTGTTAGTGATCCTGTTTTCTGCTAACCGATCGACTACAAATGAAAAAGGTTTAATTATAAGGAGGAAAATACATTCTTGACTTGTGTAATAGTTTTTTGAAGTTGATGCTGTAAAATGTTTAATTCCTATTTTGTATGACCAATCAGAATAGTAATGTAAATCCAATTCCTTATGAGGGACATCATAATGTCAAAGATGTAACTAACGAAGTTGGTTCTTTTTGTTCTAACCAAACAAAAATGTGTTTGGTTTGGTGAACTGAATTGATGTACTATATATGAGATCTTGATAAGATCAGAACGTGTGAAGAGAATTATATAATTCAAGCTGGTTTTACGACTGTCTTTTGTTAATGATCTATTGAAAGCTATCAAATAAAATCACTGGTTCTTTTGTAACCGAAAAAGAGAAATGTCATCTTGTTGATTTTAGAGTTTAATTAGCTTCTGGTAAACTTTAGTCATGTACTTCTTCTTCTTCTTCTACCAAATAAAGTAAAGTCCTCCGAGTAGAGTATTGTCCTACTGTTGTGCGGTGCGTAAGTGCAGTGTGCAGAACTCTAAGAGAGAGCCAGGAAAATAAACTTTGACTAGGTAGTCATAAAAGTGCAAAACCATCTTTGTTCTTAGTTTTGGCGTAGCTTCAGTCCTACCAGCTCGCTCCTAAAGTGATTGATTGTAGGAGCTGATCTTGTTCAGACTGGTAGCTTCAGTCCTACCAGCTCGCTCCTAAAGTGATTGATTGTATGAGCCGATCTTGTTGAGACTGGTAGCTGGTTCCACAGGCAGATGGCACTTAGGAAAAAGGAAGATTGATAGCTCTGCATTGCGTAAATCACTATAATTTTATAAAAATCCTTAAATTGGCAACACATTGTGATATTTTAAAAACAGATATTGGCATTCAAATTGGCAACTTTGCGGCAAAGTCACTTCATATTTGTCTTAAATGGTCATTACATAATATTTTCCACCTATTTTTATGTCATTGATAGGTCAACAAATTTTAGGAGTTGCCAATTTGTAGAAGAAAACAATGATCAATTTTGCCTTAAAATAGCTCTCGTCCTTGATGGGTTAATACATTCTATGTACAGTGGATTCTTGTCATAAATATTGCTCCAGAACATGGATATAACATTGATATAATGATCAGCTACGTTCTAAAAAAAGCACACATAAAGAAGACCTTTGACCCAAGAGCTCTTTATAACGAGGTTCCACTGTATATCCCAGTTTGTCTCCAGGGTTTCAAAGAGGAACCAAGGGGCTTGTTTCATAAAAGGGTCTTGGCTAAGTACGTTGTTTGTAACCGAAACGGAGAAATGTAACTCATTTATTTCATCCTGTAAATAGAGTTTGATTCGCTTCGGGTAAATTTGAGTTAATTTATTTTAAACAAGTAAATGTACAGTGGACCCTCGTTATATAGCAAGGCTCTTGGACCACGAAAATAACCTTGTTGATACTATATCAGGTGTATTTTCTTAGATGCACTGATCTCTAGTAATGTTTGGATAATGAGTAAGGTGAGTGCTCCGCCATGCTCTTTTGCATTTATAATGATAATAAAAGATGTCTCTTATACTGTATAGCGCATTTCGAGACCAAATGACATCTCAATGCACTTTACTATAAAATCTACATTTTACATTTAAAAAATAATAAACACATCAATAATATTTTACTTAAAGGACAATGAAATCCAGACAAATTGTTGTATGCACTATAAGACACTAAATATAATGAATAGTCTCTGAAAATGTGAGCACAATCGGTCAAGAAATAAGAAAACTATGGCTCTTTGAAAAGAGCCATGTATTTCTTCGAGTGACTCAAATTGGCAACGCACTCTGGCAAAGTTGTGGACAACTCCCCATACATTTTGTACACAAAATTTCAGTTTTGTTAAATTTTCTAAAAATTTATGTTTACCCTTCGTTCGAGTTCAACATAGGTTTTGTAGTATGCTTTTATACATAACATATCATGAGTTGGGGGAATGGAAAAATGTGACTATGAAGAAACTGTAAAATTTCCCCATAGGAATAAATAGACATCTTCAAAGAGCTGTAGTTTTCTTGTTTCTTACCCGATTATGCTCTAACTTTCAGAGATTCTTCTTCTTAATCTCTTCAAGACTATGAACGCAACATTTTTGCTTGGGTTTCATTGCCCTTTAACTAATTCAATACACCATTATAAATATGCCTCTTTGAATAGGTGTGTTTAATGTTGTTCTTTAAATGTTGCATTGACATTGATAAGTGAGATCCAATGATGATAATTGATTTAGTGAATGGGTTAGGATGGTTTCGTGCAGCTCTTCAGCCATGTCCATGCTGTAGTAAACATGATTCTCTTCTGGCATCGGGACTATTATGTTCCTTCGTAATACATGTACATATTTCTTTCTCTGTCTTGACCTTCGTATTGATCTTCATTGGTTGATAAACATCCTGATACAACGGCCGCAATTAAGCTCTCTTTGTGTCCATGGATTTTAAATTTGTCCTGTTTTAGACAGCGCCCTTCCTCTATCTTTTGGCCGCATCCATTTGCTCTACTTTGGGCACCCCCCCCCCCCCCCCCCCCCCCACCCCCATCAACATAACAAATGTTTTACGTGTGTAATATAATATCGTCCTCTATGTCAGCGTGCACTGTTATATGCAGCCAGGCATGTTTAAACTCGTGCTTTCCGGGTTGGAATTCGGGCCTAAAGTAATTTCAGTTCATCGTTTACTAGTCTTCCTCTCTGTGAGTTAGCTAGAACTGCCGCATGTATCCAGGGATCCTAAGAATCCCGCCGGGGATGGCGGGGTGCCAGAACCGCTTGCGACCCGTGATGCTGAGGTTGTAGTCCGGCGGGGCGCCTCCATCGAACGATGACACCTTGACAGGGAGACAAAAATTGCGGGAAAGAAGAGTGCCTAAGTTTGACGTCACAGCTACTTATTGCCATAGATAATTGTTCTACACAATGTCAGGCAAGCCAGAAATGGAGGAAATTATCCAGCTCCAACCCTAATTGTGGCCACCGAAAAAAAACAACAATATCATATGGAGCCCGTCAACAGAGGACTCCGCTCTACAGTGGCAATTTTTTTTTTATAGTTTCTCTTAGGCGAAGCACGAACCCTCAACAATTTGAAAAAGACATCATAAAGTAGGAAATCCCTTAAAAAATATACGTATAGGACAGTGGAGTAGCTAGGATTTTTTTTTTCAGCGGGGGGGGGGGGGGGGGGGGGGGGGGGCACAATATATAATTTTACTTTTCAACTGTTGGAGGTACATGTAGCTGAAATAGAGACAACATAATAGTCAAGTCAGTGGCGTAGCGTGGTCGGACTGATTGGGGGGGGGGGGGGGGGGCACACCGTATGTATTTCTTTGTTTTTTTCAAAAAATGGCCCCTTATGTTTTCTATTGTTTTTTCAATATTATTGGGGGGGGGGGGGGGGGGGGCACAGGCCCCCCGTGCCCCCCCCCCGTAACTACGCCACTGAGTCAAGTATTCGCCTCTGTGTAATGTTGTATGATTCGTGTAAATTGAAGAAAAATCAATACACTGAAAAAATGACACAAATATTATCATAAATTAGGAAATCCTTTAAAAAGGTACGTAGGGTGCCCCAATAACCCGCATATTCCCCACCCTAGTGGCGTATCGTGATCGGACTGATTGGGGGGGGGGGGGGGGGGGGGGACATGTTATATATTTATTTGTTTTGTCAAACAATATCCGCTTATGTTTTCTATGTTCCCGTACTTGTAATGTGGTAGTGAGTGTGCTGGACACGAGTCGTCTGGACGTTTTGAAACGAGGGCGGGGCTTGCCCACCGGTAACTTGACTTTCGTCTGGCAACGGCTGCAGGATGTTGATCCTCTCATCTGGTTAATGTATACTAACAGGCTATGAGATGAGGCATACATGTTTGCCATAATTATTCCACACTAGACTTGTTACATTTGATAGTATTCCCATTATCTATCTAGTAAATATCTGCGCAGACAAAGCCGACTCGACCCGATCTGACTGAAAACGTTCGGCTCAGTACGCCTTGCCCCATAACTCCTTGTTTGTTAATCGGGTGCCAGTCAGAGGTCATTCGAGAATCGACTCCGACTGAGCGAAACCGCCTCAAGCATGACTGAAAACCAGTCCGATCGGATCGAGTCGTCTTTGTTTTCGGATCGAGGGCTTAACTAAAATTGCCTTACGTAAACGGACTATCCGCCACGTTTGACGGATCGGATCACGTACCTGTAATGTGGTTGTGTGTGCGCTGGACACGAGTCGTTTGCCGGACGTTTTGAAACGAGGGCGGGGCTTGCCCACCGGGATCTTGTCTGGGAGCGGCTCCAGGATGTTGATCGTCTCATCTTCGATTTAAAGCAAAGCAATATAATTTATGTAATTGATCAATCAAAAGTCTACTAGCTAAAAATGCAAAATTGAGAGAAAACGAATTCAGAACCATGGATATGTAACTTGATAGGTCAATTCATACGACTGAATGTCATACATTGTCGTCACTTAACGTTAAAACTAAAGAGACACAGTATACGCTATATTAATCGGTCTTATAGAGAGCGGTAGACAGAAATACCCGTCTCTTCATGGGATTTACTCTAATATCGGATTTTTTACTTAGATATCCCATTAAGAACCCGCGATCCGACCGTCAAGCCAGCGGAGTATAACCAACGATGGCATAATCGTGTATTAGGCCCCACCACTGCTATACTGTATACATATAACCTAACCATAACCCTAACTAAACTCTAACCCTAACCCAGTGCTCGAAATTAACTTTTTTTGCTGGTGGCCCGGTCGGGCCAGTAAAATTAGTATTTTTCCAAATTTGGTGGCCCGAAACCAAAATCTACTGGCCCGAAAAAAAAATAAGGAAAAACAAAACTAAAATTAATACAATAACCATATTGATAGTTTCAAGGTACTAGGCAATACTTTTTTCATTCCCCTTTGTTTCATTGTAGGATGAATTGAATAAACATGAATTAGGATGAATGTGACGTGTGTGTGTCATGTCTTTTTATTCATTATCTTCATCAAAAAATCACAGATATTGAATACACACGAGTGACAATTACACTTCCAGTCATACATAGCCAGGGTCTAGGAGACAAAACAAAAATGATATATAAGGAGAAAAGGAGAAAATTCAAAAAAGACAAAAATTGCACATTTATTGGGTAGTTGTACTTTGAGCAGTAATATATGAATATTCATGAGCAGCATTAATATTTAATAAATATGCATATATGCTGCTCATGAATATGATGCTCACTTGATATGAAAAATATGCAAATAACTGAAATTACTAATAAAGATTTTTAATATGAAATTTTTGTTTACAACTGGTTAGAAAATGAGTATGGCTGCTCAAGAATGTATGAATATTCATTAGCAGCAGTATTACTTGCTCAATTTACTTGCAACCTTTTAACAAACCAATATTTTGTATGTGAGAAAAGGGTATAACTTGCTTAATGCACATTTAAAAGCAAGCTCTTGTCATGCCATAAACAGGACTAAACATGACTACTGGGTATCTGCAAAAATATTTGTTTTACTGGCCCGGCGGGAATTTTTAGTGGCCCCGGGCTATCGGGCCTATGCTAATTTCGAGGGTTGCGGCTAACCCTAACCCTAATTTGGTGGCTATAGGTCAGATTAATGGCTATAGGTCAGATTAATGGCTATAGGTCAGATTAATGGCTATAGGTCAGATTTAGTGGCTATAGGTCAGATTTAGTGGCTATAGTTGGCTACATAAGTGTATACAGTATAGCAGTGGTGGGGCCTAATACACGATATTGCCCGAACGAACGATTTTTCGGTCTAAAAGAGCGGGTACTTTCGACTAGGTTACAAGAAAACCAGACGCACCATTTTCATTTATAGGCATACTGAAGGGTATACTGACATGTTGGACATGGTGGAGGTATATAGAACTAATAACTGAACTTTAGAAAACAATGAGAGTGCTTACCAAGGACTTTAGGGATGATTCTCCTCTTCCTCGGGACGTACTGGAATGGGTTGGACGTAGTCATCATGATGGTTTTCTGTATGTGTATACAAAATATCATAAGTCAACTGCCATCATCAAAACCATCATCATTATCACCTTCATCATAATCATCATAAACATTATCATCATCATCATATATATCACCACCACCACTGTCAACATTATTATCATTATAATAAATCATCGCCATCTTAATCATCACCACCACCACCACCGTCATCATCATCATCATCATCACATCATCATCATCGCTGTCACAGACTCACAATTATAATCATTATTATCATCATCATGGCCATCAACATCATCACATACAACAACACCACCGTCATCATCATCGTCCTCATCATCATCATCATCATCATCATCATCGCTATCGTCTCTTCACCACCACTACCATCCCCACCATTATTATTATCATCATCGTTATAACAACAAAAGAAGAGCATAGTTCCAAAAGGCGCTAAATCCACTTTTCATGAAAATGTAACTAACGATAGCAGTACATTAGCTACGTAGCTATTTAGAAATAACAAATTTAGGACAAATTAGACAATCAAAATCAAAATATAGAACGTTCCATTTTCATATTCCCATAGGCATGTGCACAAAGTTGGACCAAAAAACCTGATTTTCTCCTAAATTGAAAATTGGATTGAAATAGCGCATTATGGAATTGAGCTCTTTAAATAAAGACGGGTTAACAGATTGTGGAAAAAGAGATACAATCGATTGTAAGTTACAATTGATTGTAAGTCAGAAACTTTGCGCGTTTTAACCAGTCAGAATCGCGCATTTCGAACACATGAATTAAAATTGATTGTAACAATCGATTGTATCTCTTTCTGCAACGGGACCCTTACAGCACAGGCGGGAAGAAGTGGCTCCTCCTTTTCTGTGATGACCCCCCGTCTAGGCACTGTGAGAGGAAAGCCAAATAAATGAAAATATGATAACGACAAAAACTACAAAACGCAAATAAATAGGGTAAACAATTGAACTTTGACTATTCAATTTTGCATAATAAAATGTAAAATCCCTTTTCATCGGCTTTCCTGCAAATTTCCGATCAGGAGGGAGGGGGGGGGGGGGGGGGGGGGGGTGTTGATCTTAGCTGTCCGAATTGCCAACCCTTCTTGACCACAAGCGGAAACTTGTGTTGTCGGGGTGGGGTGGGGAGTGGGGGTGAGAAGGGGGTGGGAGTGGGCTGAAGTTTTCTAGCTATTCACGCCTTGTATGGATGTGTGTTATATGGGAATTATTGGTTAATTTATTGATTTTAAGAAAATAACTGCTGTTTATTTAGTGTGTACACAAAAATGAACTAAACGTATGGTATACATTAAATGAGGGGTGAAAGACATACAAACCTAGGCCGAAACATCAGCCAATGTTCCGAGGGGTGTTACACGGAGACTTTGTCTGGTTCCACACCCACTATACATGGGGGTGGAGAGTATGACATCATCATATTAAAGTGAAACCAGTAAAGTGTCTAACTTTTCTCTTCTACCGTGTTGTTTGGCTTATGGTAAGAGAAAAATCAAATAGGGTTAGATTTGTATAAAATGCCCCTTTAGTATGACGATATCTATCATTGATAATCATTCAGCTCAAGAGCGTTAGTGAACGGTCATAAACCTCATACATGTTATACAGTAATTCGTTGTAAAAAGCTGACGCAAATTTTCGTTTTTTAACCAGGAAAGCAGTGTTCTTTTTCAATGAAACTTTTACACATCATTTGGACATATTTGGCAATATATATCTGACACTTTACAGGTGCACCTTTAAAGAACAACGGCGAGTTGGATGTTGCTGACTAATACAAACCTACCTATACCAGCCGCTGTGATCTGTTTGTTCTTGTTGCAACCAAAGCGAGTGGTTCTCCTCTGCAATAACGCCGGAGGAAGTTTGAACTGTTCCTTCATAAGCGACTGTTGCGTGAGACTACGACCGGTCGCTTCCCTGTCCACAGGGCCTATGGTTGTCGTTACTGTGCAAACGGGCTGCAAGAGACGGGAGTAAATAGATAAACTAAAAACCAACCTGCATATAAACAATAACAACCAAACAAACACAAACAAACAAACACACAAACAAACAAACAAGCGAATGAACAAACACAAATATACACGCGGACCTTACCATGTTAAAAATCCGCTCACATTTTATATCGCGTAATTGAATAATGTTCACAATTGTAAATAATCGGAGATTGTTTGCTTGATATTTCGCCATTTGCCGCCCTAAATAAAACATAAAATAACTGAACCGACGCACAGAATATGATATAAGAAAATATTTGCCTTCACCAACAAACCTCGTCTTGGAGTCTCCTGAGAGCTGAGACTCAATCTGATTATTATTTCCATAGCTCTTGGTATAAAATATACCGCTACATACTATTTCTAACATTCTGTAGCAATACATAGTAGTCTGCAAACAAAAATAATAATGGCAGCAACAGGAAACCTCATTCGTGAGTCTCCTAAATAAGGAAACGTGTTTGGGTGGGCTTTTTTTAAAGCGATGGCTGGACAAAGGCCGTTTGTTTCTAATACATATGTTTGTCATCCGGGATAGACTACCTATCACTTGATTACTACCAATCATAATACACTATGTCAACAATAATATGATGCCAACGAAACTTATAAAGGCTTTAACAAACCTCGTTTGCGAGTCGTCTGAGGTGAGCTACATGTGTGGGATGGGGTTTGTTGATGCGATGGTTGGATGAAGGCCGTTGGTTTCTCAGGAGGATGGTTTTAGGTGTGTAGTCGATCTGATAGTTCGTCAGCTCCGCTGCCCACTTGGAAGATGTTTCACCAATAACTCTGGTTGTAAAAGAACAATAAAATAATAAAGTGAACAAATGATATGAAATTGTAACATTGAGTGTTGTTCAAATGGAGCTGAAGATAATACATATATGTATAGAAATGTATTATCTAGGTAATATTAATATTTTAAAATACTATACAAAAACTAAAACTTAAAGGCAATAAACAAGAAACTTTGCATTTTCATTGTTTATTGTATGTGTAGTATTCTTTGACGAAACCGTACAAACATTGACGAATTTTACCGGGAAAAGGGGAACGAATCGGAGCAATGACGAAGATAAATGAAAAACGGCGAAATAATAATACTGCGATCCTGATGGACAATTTTGAATTGAATGGAAGTTAACGACTAAATAAAATCAATGACCATAGTTTGAAGTCGGATATGCATTTCATTACATTTATGATTTTCGCAAATTCATTCATATACAAATATTATTTAAATGAAACAAAAAAATCAGTTAAAAAATGACAAAATCTTACCGTCCCCGTGTGTTGATAAAGGGCGCAGCAGACCTCCCCATCACAGGAAGAGTCGCTATAGTGCTCGCCATAACAGCCGACCGTTTTGATAATCAAAACGATGAAAGTTCTTATAGTTTACGTTTCTTTCTATTAGTTTGCCTATAAATTACATATTATGCTGACCATTTTCAGCAAAAACATTCCGTTGTACGTTGTCATTAACATTTCCTTCTATTGTGGCATACGTGTACATTCTGTGGGTCGATCATACATATTAAAACATCATCATCATGATAATAATTATAGCAAAATACTAGGCACCTGTTGGAAATCCTTAACAACACATATTTGCCACTGCGCATGTGCAGAAATGTATGCGCGCAACGTCACAATAGCATTTAGCGCGTAACAAATCAAAGTTCACGGACGTGACACGATGTCTAGGGGCTTCCATTGTGATGTCATAATAGGCAAGGGAACCATTGTATTGTGTGTTTTTTTTAGTATACAATCATGTCATTTTGAACCTGGATTTTGACGATTCCATACTTCCATACATTATTGGCATATCAGCATATTGACACACATTAATGTTTGGCTACAAATGTTAAATAATCATGACAATCGTTTGAAACATGGATGCATGTCAATCATAATAATTGATGACGAAGAAATGTTTATGTTTTTTGAATTCATGCCCATACATATATAGTCATACAATACTGTAGTCTCTCTGGTTTGTGATTTTCTTTTTGATAAGAAGACAAAAAAGGCAAACTTATATGAAACCCCATAGAACAAAAGGGATGAGAGTAAGAGATATTAAGATAAGAGAGAAAAGTCTATTGAGGTGGAGGAGAGAGTGGACAAGGTGTGAATATGTTAAGGAATACATATCGAGCTTTTTATGTATTATTCATTTTCAACAATATCTGGATCTGATTTGATCCGGCCCCGTCATCAGTCCGTGCAGTGCATACAACTATGTGCTATTCTTTGCCTGGTGGTCCCCTTTAAATGTTCATAGTTTGAGCAACCACAGCCACCAAATCTAACATATTGCTACCTTTATTTATAATTAGAGTAATAGGCATACAATTATTCAAAAGATATTCTGCTTTTGCTTCCCTTTAAGTTTATTTCTCTTTATGTCCGTACTTCTTGAATGTCATCTTTTAGATATATTTTGTTGTACTCTGTTATTGGACGTTACTACCCAATATAGAATGCTGAACCTTCCTACTATTTACAAAACAGCGCATATAGACATCTGTGATATGCCCGTTATACAAACGACATTATTATAATAATTATTATACTATATAAAGGAATACATATCTAGCTAGTAATGTATTAAAATGTAAATCGATGTATTACTCAATTTCAATCATATCTGGATCTGCTTTCTCTAGCACCCCCCCCCCGAAAAGAGTTAAAGAGTAACAAAAGATTACTTCAATTATACAATAGTACTGCCACCCATTTTCATGAATAATATGCATCATATATCCGTATCAGTGACGATATAATAGATTCGTGTTATAATCATCCGATCACGCACCTCTCAACCGAGCCACTTTATACATGACGTATTTAGCAGGTGCTTCGTGACACTCAACTTTTGTATATGAAGAGCTTAGTTCTAAAAGGCACTTAATACACTTTCCATTACAAATAAGTTAACGATATCAATACGTACGGAGCTATCTAGAAATCTTCATACTCCCATATACAGGGTGGCCCAGAAAGGATGCAACACCTACGATCGTTAATTTCATCAAAACCATCGACCAAATGTCATTGTTTTTTGTTTGATTGGGTATCATTTTGTTGGAAAAAGAATATTCTACCCAATCAAACAAAAAACAATGACATTTGGTCGATGGTGTTGATGAAATTAACGATCGTAGGTGTTGCATCCTTTCTGGGCCACCCTGTATAGGCATATTAACAAAGTTGGACGAAGAAACCTGTTTTCTCTGAGGTTGGAAAGGTGGGTTTAGGACCTTTTGGAATTAAGCTCTTTATGTATTCATTCCACGATGTTGAGTGAGACTAACAGAAGGTGAGGTTATGAAATATACTTCAGAATATGAACAGATAAATTCCAAAAGGCGCTAAATCCACTTTTTCAACTTTAGAGAAAACTAACAGGTTTCTTTGTCCAACTTTGTACACATGCCTATGGCATTGGTATGGGAATATGAAAATGGAACGTTCCTTATTTTGATTTTGTTTAAATAATTTTGTTCTAGAATTTGGATTTCTAGGAAAGCTGCGTAGCTTATTAATATACTGATATCATTTAACACAATTGTTATGAAAAAGTGGATAATAGCGCCTTCTGGAACTAAGCTCTTTATATATTATCGTCACGTTATACACTTCTTGCAGGCAGACAATTTTTTGAAATATAGGTTTGCTTTACTTCTGGGAAAATCTTACATGTGACATATCCAACTTGACATACATGTTGAGCATAAAAAAAAACCGGAATAGGGGACTTTATCACTGCAACTTCTTCATGTTCTTGCTTCGATTTGGAAACGACTGATAATATTTTCGGAAGAGACACAGAAGGAACAAAGGAATAACGCATGCATCAAACAGATCTACTGTAATACCGGGCACTCTTGAAAAGCGGTTATAGGTGAAGAGAATACCTCGTATTAAGGAAAGTCGTATAATTCACTTTTTGGAGCACGTGAACAAGCATTTTCCTGTCTTCTGCAGATATGGAAACATCGCATGTGCTATTATTACTGTGTATCGGGCAGGTCAAGTGGGCGTTGGTACATCCCGGTAAGATGCATGTATTATGGATTGTTTTATGCTTTCCTGTCATTTTGCCTGTGTGTTTGTGTGTGTCTGGGTCTACACTAGAAAAGCATCATTCCTGATATATTATCATAATTCAGAAGTATCTTGACATTATATTGACACATGAATGAAGTCTCAAAATTTGGGACAATTTTTTATGAAGTTAATGGATCACTTTAGTTTAGTGGGTTTCCTTCAGGGGCGGATCTAGCTTTTTGCTAAGGGGGGGGGGGGGGGGGGGGGTTGACCCAATGACAATGCGGAGCGAAGTCCGAGACGCGTAGCGGCGAGTGGGGGGAGAATCCGAGAGGGGGGTGTCCCCCCTCTCAGCGATTTTTGTGTGTGCTATTTTGAACCCCCGTAGGTGATTTTTTTCCCACTTTTTTCCCCACTTTTTTCACTGATACATTTTCACTTGGCAGCCCAAGGGGGGGGGGGGGGGTTAAACCCCCTACCCCCCCCCCCCCTGGATCCGCCACTGTCCTTTGCAGAGTCTTCGTCCGTCGTCCGTTTATCATGTGTTCAGCATTCGACGACAACGGGTTTCGTCATATACTTGTCTACAAAAAGCCAAATAAATCTGGACATTTGCCATATCCCCAGCTCCCTCGGCCGTGATAATGTGTTCGGTGTTCACTGACAATGGGTTTCTTCAGACATGTCTGTGGCGGCTGCAAAGAGACTACGAAGACTATGACAAGCTGTCTTTCTGCTCCCTCGAAACTCTGCTCAGGGAATGTATGGAGAACCTAGAGGGTCAAACCAGAACGGGTGAGTGATAATATTAATATGGCGGCCATCTTGGAATTCAAGATGGCGGCTTATACAGACTTGAAAGACTACGAGGTCTATGCATGACAAGCTGTCTTTCTGCTTCGTCGAAACACTGCTTCGAGAATTTAGGGAAAACCTGGAGGATCAAACCAGAACGGGCGAGTGATTATATTAATACTGTGGCCATCTTGAAACACATGGTGGCGGCCAATAAGCTATAAGTGATGGTCTTACATTATGGCCATGGCACCAATTCATGTCTGAAAGGTCAAACCAGAACGGGTGAGGAGTGTTGATATTAATATGGCGGCCATCTTGGAATTCAAGATTGCGGCTACTATACAAGCAAGACAAGAGTGATGTGAAATTATTGTTAAAATTGGAGCTCAGTGTATTACATAACAGTTATTACTAAAATGTGTATGCATTGCGCTCAGCATATTAATCAAAATGAGTAATTGTTATGACATCAGATCCTTATTCTAAATACGTTTTTAAAATATTTTTTTAATTTTGTGAGTAGAATTTGATATTCCATGCATTTTTAATTTGTATTTGCGTTATTTTGTGGGTATAGTTAAGGTTATGTTTATAGTAATGAAATAATGTCATTTATTAATATCAATATATTTTCGAATGTTTTTTTTTTTTAGGAGAACCCGTTATCTTAGAAAAGCTGAACGAAAATATGACCGTCTCCCTTGGAAACAGCGCTCGGATTCCTTGCACAGTACGCTATAACCATAGCAACGGAGAGGAATATGACGTAACTTGGCTTAAAGGTGACCCAGTACAAGGTTTGTATTATTTTGAACTTATCGTAATATATTTATGTTTGTTTCATCATCTGTGTTCTCATTTTTCCTTTTATCAGTTTATTATTTCATGCGTGTCATGCTAACTATTATTATGGTCAATTTGAGCATTTCTTTTACTCGCCTCCCAAACCCCCACTCATCATTCAATCTCTCTTTAAATATCTTTCTTTGTTTTTATCTTTCAAAGTTATTTCCAATTCCCGCGACCCTCGCTTCGTTCTCTCATTGGACGAGAATGATACATTACGTGACCTGACAATAACCTCAGTCCGAGTGCATGATCAGGGGTCATACGTATGCCAGGTCAACACGATCCCTCCGTTATCGCGGGTAGTTTATCTCCGAGTTGCAAGTAAGTCAGTAGGTATACCTTTATATAACTATCCGAATAACTTTAATAACCTAAACTATACGAACTATACTTCTGACAACATTCATTTGCCTTAGTTATTAAATTTACGAGTCGCAAATTAGTTAAACATATTCAAACAAAATCGTCAAACTACAACCCTTACTAACATAATTTGTGCAGCCTAGATTCATTTATGATTATTTGTGTTTGTCTAATGCAGACATTGGCAAAAATATAAAAAAGCATAGGAGATCGAAATTATACAAATTGTGTTTACAATAAATTATGTTTGAATGTTATGTATTATCTAATGTCAAGATATACAGTCATCCTGCAGTCGTTTCCCCTACATTTTGTATCCGTTTAAACACAAAACAAAAACAAAAACGTCTTTTACTTGTCGTAGGGCCACCGATCATCAACTCTATAAACTACCTAACAAGCTCGATAGAGGGCGTCTTTGGTGAAAGCTCTGTCCTCACTCTGAATCAGGGTGACTCAGTCAGGCTGGACTGCAAGGCAACGGGGTACCCGCGACCTATGGTACACTGGATGTCATTGGTCAAAGTCTCTTCGCCTAACCAACTACCCATGGTACAGGAGCGGTCACTGGCTGCGGTTCGTTCCACAACTTTCCCACCTCCCACGTCACAGAGCTTGTCATTGGTCGAACGTTCTGCGCCTCGCCTGGATAACGCCTCTACGAAGGAGGGGATTCGAGGTTCGCGATGGGTTCTTTCAAATGTGACGCGCGATGACGCAACCGATTACATGTGCAACGCGACCAATGAAATGGGCTCAATGCAGATGACTGTTCGGCTAGTCGTGCAATGTAAGCTTTCTTGAATTATTTTGGTATCAACTCACCAAAGTTTTCAAAGTAAATCAATATTTGGATAATTGTTTTAAATACCTGGGTTAATACCTGATGTTAATCTAACTGATAGAGTACAATCAGGGGGAATATTCTTGTTTAGAATTATTTATTCTATACTCTAATAACAATATATCCTTTAATATACGACCATCCTCGGTGATGGGTGTATGTTTTTTTTCTCATTGAATGTGTTGAAGCAGCTGTGTGTGTGTTACGTCCTCGAAATGTTCATGTGTCTAACCAGAATATCATTGTGTGGGTTTGAAACATATCTGATGACCATGGGTAATAATAATAATTATGCGCCTCGGAATAGGTTACCTAGACATATGGTGCTTCATAAATCCTTGATATTATTATTATTATTAATATAATGCAAAAAGTTGATCTGTCATTTTCCTGACGACAGATAAGCCCACGATTTCTCAACTTTCCGAAATCTGGTACGCTTGGATCGGAGACTACGTTACTATCACATGTTTGGCAGAGGGTGTTCCGGAAGTGACGTACACATGGACGGAGCCACGTGATGACGGTGACCATCTTGTTCGTAGTGGAAGGTATACAGTGGCACCTCGTTATAACCACGACCACAGAGACATTTGGTCCATTACATTGTTATAAGTACATTAATTATAAAGGTAATAATCATAATACGGCGTTTGGACCAGCAAATTGACCCGTTTTATGAAAGTGTCTTGTTTTATCATATTCCTGCATATCCATTGTATCACATCCTTTTAAATCCCTTAACGTGAGTTTTAATGGACAGAGAATCCCCATAAGATGGAGTGGGCATGGAAATAATGAGCCGTACGATACGAAGGCAATTGGTATAAACTTGACTAAAGATCACAATAATGAAAACAGTTATGACCGTATGTTCGAGATGGACAGAATGACCAGCATTATGAATGGAAATGAAATGAATTTTCTTTTTAAATTTGTGTTTGTCAATTTATTACAGGAATCTTGTAATAGTAAAAGTTGGGGAAGACGACTTTGGCAACTACACCTGCACAGCACAAAATCCAATAGGTCAAGATGAAGCAACCGTGGAAATAAGCGGTGAGATAATAATAATGTTTCTTATATTTAAAAAAGAACACAAGGTGAACAAAATTACTCTGTGTATGACGATGATATTTTGTTTTGTAAGGAAATCGCCGTCCCTCAATTTACAATTTCCCGAGGGATGCTTGAAAACGACATAATTAAGTCACCAAACTGCCTACCTATGTGCACAGTTGTTTGAAATACCATTAGGTCAGCTTGGTTTTTAAGACTTTTAATCTTTATTTTCTATTTGTAGCAATGTCCATCATAAAAAACTGACACCGCCAAAAGTTTTCAATCTCATGCAAAACAAAATTGGCGTCATCCTTTCGTCCTCCAGTGGGATGCTAAACTGCTGTAATAGACAGCTGATATGGAAGCGACTGATTTTGATGAATTTCTTGTGGCATATTACCATCTAGTAAGATCGGTTTTAAGTACATGTTATCTTTCTTTTATATTTTGTCACAATGTCCACTAGGAAAACCCAACCCACCAAAAGTGCCGAGTCCCATGCAAATAAATCGCCGTCACTCTTATGACCTCCGGTGCGGTCCAAGCCAAACAACCTCACATGGAAGCGAACTGCATGTAGATGAATGTCTCGTGGTATACCATCTGGTCAGCTCGGGTACCGCTTCTATTAATCTGTCTTCTATATCAATCTACGTTGTCCTCTAGGAAAACCCAAGCCACCAACATTCCTCAGTCCCATGCAAGGAAATCGCCGTCACTCGTATGCCCTTCGGTGGTGTCCAAGCCAAACGACCTCATATGGAAGCAAACTGCCTGTGGATGAATGTCTTGAGGTATACCATCTGGTCAACTCGGGTACCGCTTCTTTTAATCTGTCTTTTCTATATCAATCTACTTTGTCCACTAGGAAAACCAAAGCCACCAAAAGTGCTCAGTCCCATGCAAGGACATCGCCGTCATTCTTATGCCCTCAGGTGGGATTCCAACCAAATGACCTCATATGGAAGCGAACTGCCTGTGGAGGAATTCGGTGTGTCATACCGCAGAGTCTTTACGGATGTGAGTATCATTTATTAGTCGCAACAAAGCACACGCGTGTAAACAAAGAATCATGCACTAAAGATAGAAGTTTGAAGTTTATTATAACAACTCGTATTTACATTGACATATAAGAACACCAAACCATATTGTAACAAAAGTTACAAAGGCGACATATACACAAAATAGTGAGATGCTACAAAAGATGAATTAACGTTATTACCAGTGATTACTTAATAATAACTGATTACTACATAATTTGGAATAATACGCATAGAGATATTAAAATACGATTCATGTATTAATAATCTAATTTGGAACAATTCTCTTTATGCATACAGGACAAACGGAGAGCCAGTAAACCCTGGTACACAGAAACTATCAAGCTTGAAGAGGAGGAACAATACGTTACCATGGTAACACACATCATCAGAGACCTCCATGCCAATTCATCCTACGAGGTCATGATCCACGGGAGCAACATGCTCGGTGACGGGAGGAGCACACGGTTTACGTTCCAGACATCAGCAGGTTAGTTGATTAAGAATCTCAGATATCTGGGATAAGCGGGTTCATCATAAGTTTTAATGGTTTTCGTGGCAAACACAGTTAGACTATGTTTAAACAAAGACAAATTGAAGTGATGTCGGGTGAGGTGTTTCATGCACCGCGTTCCGGAGTGTTGTTTAGAATTATGCATATTTCAACCACAATAAATTTTGCTGGTCTATTCTTTATATAGTTAGACTGTTATTTTACAATGATCCATTGAGGAAGCATGCTTCATTGTAAAATTACAGTCTAACTATATAAAGAAAAGACCATCAAAATTGATTGTGGTTGAAATATAATTGATTAATTTGGTTAAGGCTCTATCACTAGCTATACCATGTTATTCTAAGTATGTACAAAGACGTTCTGTCTCGTGATACTAATATGAACGAATACAACAAATACAATTATATAATCCAGAATATTTGAATGAATTTTGTTGTTGTTGAAAGATACTAATTTTTCTTATATGTGTACCTTTTTCCCCATTCTTTGCTCAACAGAGAACAGTGGCGGATATTATGACGACGCGCTTACCCAAACAGATACTAGTAACCATGCTAACGAAGCAGGTACATTTTAACTTGTTTATTTTTAAATACCGAGATTCAAGAAAAAAATGGATGAGAAAATATGGGAATCATGATAATGTCACGCAGAGTATTTAATTTAATAACATTTTGCCATAGTTGACTAATGAACGGGAAGTATCATGGTATATATTTACCTCAGAAAAGTTATGAGTGCTGGTATATTTTATCATGAATTAATCGTACCATTTAATACAAAAATATTACGGAAGCAGATTGATTATTCAAATATAAATATCACATATGCTGTGTATTATATTTTGTATATATAAACAATAATAAACATTATTATATTACAATTCCAATTCACCGATTCATCGATATATACATTATATTCCACTATTAAGGCCATGACAAATACATTGTTTGATTGGCGTAACCCGCCCGACCTTAAATGTTTTCCATATTTTATTTAAAAACAAAAAAACAAACAAAACAAAAAAAAAGATTTGTTTTTCTTCTTTTTTCTTTTTCTTTTTCTTTTCAAATTGCGATATGTGTTATATGTGTGTTTTCGTGTACTTGTGCGAATCCTGCAACAAAAAAGAAAAAGCAAAAGAAAAAAAAAGCCATATACCTACCTACCCACATTTTTAGTTGCCCGTTACTCCAATCCAACATTTTTTTTTTGGCCTTATCATCGTTAACATGTTTTATGTACATGTCTGTAATTATTTTAGCAAACAAAATTATTCCCTTTAACGTTTAAACATGAACACAATTTTGTTTCCACAGAACCTCAATCCAGCGACACACATTCCGTGCGTTCATCTTCCAGAGCTCTCTCAAGTTACATGTCTGTCACCATGGTAACAGCCGGCTTGGTAATGACTTGGATACAACGGGACAGGTGGTATTGACTCACCTATCCATTGTCAACTATAATTATTATCCATCACCAGTTTTAATGATATCGGTTTTTTCATATTAAGTTATTCGGTGTCATAACGCTTCATAATATTGGTGGCTATATTTAGCTAGTAGGAAAAAGGTGAACATTGATTGTATACAAATTAATATTTCTATCACCGATCGTTAGCATCTAGTATCAAAGTTCAAATACACGGAGGATTGAGTATCCGAAGAGCGATCCTAAACGCTTTCCAATCTAATCTGAAATTTGGAGTATTTGATATAAATGGCCCAATATTTGGCGTGCATTCATAATTTATCATAGTATTTTGACTAGCTTGCACATTGAAATTGGAATTAGTTTGAAACTTAAACTGTTTTAAAATGGTATTTGATATTTAGCAATTATCGTTGTTGTTCATGCTTAAGGATATGACTTCTTTATTCCTGATGTGTCTTTTGTTATTTAATTGAATTAGAAATACATGTTGTTAACATGATGATTGAATTCATTTTACTTAGTAAATTGTTACGTAATGAATTATATTGTATCACGTTTAAGCCCTGCATTGACAGTTATGCGTCATGAACTGGGCTATGTAAAAGTCTGTTCACTTTTACGCTTGTTCCTTTGTTGAATTTACAATAAAGTGATATCAAATCAATGGTAATGGAGACATTAAAAAAAATCAAATCCCATTGCATCATTCAGTTACCATAAATAAAAGAACATCGTACAAAAGAGGTGTGAATACTTTCGCTGATTTTGGTTTACTTTGACTAAGTTAATGGGCCATTTTAGAGACTACAATCAATCAAGCAAGCACTCTTTTGGGGAGTGTTTCAGCCTGTCACCGGATACGAGTGCATAGTGGTAAGTGGTTCTTGTCCTCACGGATACTTAGGCATGCATTGTGGGAGATGTGAGAGTATATATAAATTTAGAGACAACCCGAAACATAAATAGAATTTGAAAATACATTTTTAAAGTGTTATTGATATTTCAATCTTGAAACCTAGGCCAGATAGAACAGTTTCCAGTAGCATAATAATGAGTAGGTGGGACAACCCCATTTCAGATCCATTCATGGTAGATCGGCACAGTTCTTCTATGGCTATCTTGTCTATGAATTAAATTACTTAGGTATAACTTTAATGAATGGTTGAATACATTTTATATACAAAGTACTGAT
Source organism: Echinarachnius parma (assembly GCA_037951105.1). Lineage (NCBI taxonomy): Eukaryota > Metazoa > Echinodermata > Echinoidea > Clypeasteroida > Echinarachniidae > Echinarachnius > Echinarachnius parma. The sequence goes on along the minus strand of JBAMJV010007014.1, from coordinate 83,108 downwards.
GTACTATACAGATAAGCACCCTAAAGAAGCCCACACACCTCGATATACAAACATGAAACTGTACATAAATGCAAGATGAGATGGTTTGATGTATGTCGTAGCTGTCTATACAGACTGTCCCAGATAAAACGAAACCGGGTTTCATGGCAGAAATTTTCTTTCACAGTGAATATTTTTCTTGATGATATATATATGTCTGAAAAGCTGTGTCTCTTTTTTTCATTTGTTGTACAACTTATGGCACATAATTCAAGCATGACTGAATTAGAACAATGGAAAGTGGTGTTACCAATATTCCATTTGCACGCCTAAATTTTCAGTTTGGCTGAGTTTTAAGGGTTGTAAACGTACTTAGTTTCAAAAAGGACAAACACCACATAAAAGTTCATATTTTTATCTTTTACATGACACCTCATGCTAAAAAAAATTAATGATTTATGCCAGAGAACGAGTACAATGAAAACATGCCTGATTTCTGCCCAAATGAGTGAAAGTTGAGTAAGATGTCGCTCAGCTTTCCTGACTTAGCAGCTGACAATAGACTTTGATGCATGAGTGAATTTACACAAACATTGGGATCAGGGAAAACAGGCTAGATCAGGAAAGTTACTCATTTGGGCTAGAATCAAGCATGTTTTCATTGTACTCGTTCTCTGGCATAAATCATTTATTTTTTAATCATTAGGTGTCATATAAAAGAAAAAATTATTAATGTTTATGCGGTGCTTTTCCCTTTTCAAAATAAGTACGTTTGCTACACTTAAAAATCACCCCAAAACCTCACCAAAACTTGCAATTTCTGCGTGCAAATGGAATTTTGGTAACACCACTTTCCATCGTTCTAATTCAGTCATGCGTGAATTATGTGCCACAAGTTGTATATCAAATGAAAGAAGAGACACAGAACTTTTTAGGCATATATCATCAAGGAAATTATTCATTATAACATAACATTTCTGACATGAAACCCGGTTTCGTTTTTTTTCTGGCACAGTCTGTATAATGAACTAATGTTGATGGATTCCCCACATAATATTCTTGGTTTCCGAGTTTATCAAAGGTGCATCTGTAAAGTGTCTAACTCCACACAAATTATTTTGAGCTTCCACATTTCTCTTCTACCGTGTTGTTTGGCTTATGGTAAGAGAAGAATGAAAAAGGGTTAGATTTTTTCAAATGGCCCTTTAGTATTACGATATCTATCATTGATAATCATTCAGCTCAAGAGCATACATGAACGGTCATAAACCTCATACGCATCATACAGTAATTCGTTGTAAAAGCTGACGCAAGTGTTTTCTTTTTAACCAGGAAAGCAGTGTTCTTTTTCAATGAAACTTTCACACGTCATTCGGACATATCTTACAAGGATTTGGGTATAGGATTGAAGTCTCATTTGTCATTTTGGGCAATATCCGAAACTATACTGGTGCACCTTTATCCTCGGTAGATTAGTGTCTAATGTGTTACTACTACAGTATAAATATGTCATTTGTATCATTTTGATACACTAAAATCTCGGCTTTTCGACGCTATACGAATAATTGTAATACAAATTCCGGTTACAGCATACAACATGGTAAGACATCTAGTAAAGGCATATACATTGTTTTAAGAAGTCAGCCATTGTCACCCATTTGTATAATTTATGTCGAAATATACATTTTTTTCTGATTTTGATATATTCCCAAAATCTAAAAAATCTCGGCCTTTTGACCCTGTACGTATAGAATAATGGTAAACACACTTCCTTTACCATGTAAACAACATTCAACATGGTAAGATATCTAGCAAAGACGAAAACATTGTTTTTAAGAAGTCAGCCATTGTCACTCATTTCATTAGCTAAACAATCGGCGACTTTATACGGGTTATTTTCCATCAGGTTAAATACGCATCATATACATACGTATATATTAAGTACACAAGAGGGTGTTGTAGAAATATCCCAATTTAAACATAACACTACGGTGGACTTGAATATTATTGCAAGTAATTTGAAGTTTCAGTATTAAAGGGATCTAGTAACTTTGTTGACATGTGCAAAAAATCATGAATGGTTGATGCAATGTATAGTGTTGTTATCTCATAGTATAGCTGTTATCTCCACAGGGTATTGTGTGAACATTTCAAGTCAAATGTTCATTGCATGGCCAAGTAATGAGCGAAAATGCAAAGTGATATTGGGTGATATTCACTAACTCACTGCATTCAGTTTGTACAGGGATGAAAAACGAGTTTTTCTTATCTGAATACTTCGATCGTACATATCTTTGTAACGAAAGGGAAATTTGAAAAACCGAAACCTGTCCTATGATTTTATTGTTAATACGAATACAACAAGGTATAAGGGAACCACTAGAATTAAAATGTTATTTTGGGGATTTGGACAATGTTACTAATGTTGCTTTCAAGCTTACGGACTTTTCAACGGATGCGTCCGGACGCATCCGATGAAACGGCCAGCATGAATGCTACAGAGGTGAAAAGGCCGATAGAATAGGCGATGAAAAGAAGAGAAAAAGGCGATTAAATTCTCCTACTTTAGAGTAGGAGAAATTCTCTTTCTATCGGAGTCACTCCGATAGAACAGGCAGCATGAAATGGTTCGGGTGAAAAACACCGATGAAAACTGTCAAAGGTCGTTATCTTAACGCGCGCTTTTTTTTCGGAACACGGCATGCGATACTATTATGCTGCGCCAGCATAGCTAGCTCGTGTAAAGTGAACCTCGAGTATCGTGCACGTGTTTTTTTTGATGTTTTGTTTACGTATAAATTGATTTGTTTTACTTGTATGTTGCATGAATATAAAGGTTTAAACAATAATAATAATTCATGTACATCGTTATAATAATATATTTATTACAAAATATATATTTATATAACCAAATGATGAACTGAACAATATTTAAAACGGATCACTAACAAATTTATTGAAAGTATAGTGGATTTTTTGTTATCACGATCGTCGATATCGCACCCATGTTCCGTCTCTTTCCTTGGAATTCGCACTGTCAATCGCACTGCCAATCCACTAATCTGCCAGCAAACGATTGCGCAACAATTCTTCACTTCCGGCCGGTGAATGCAAAAGGCGATTAAATTCCCCTGCACTATGAACGCGACAGAGGAGAAGTTGCGAATTGCCCGTTGTTTACATAAGAAATTCCATCGGTCTTTTCTATCGGTATTTTCATCGGTACGGTAAGCTTGAAAATGGTATAAGTCCCTTTAAAAACAAAATAAGAGCCCAAATGCGAATGTTTGATACTTTCCAACAAATTTCGCATCAATCACTTGAAGTCTCCTTGATAGGAGGTGAAAGCCTTTATGTGAACGATCTTCTCAATGTCCATAAGTCGCTTGGGAGGAATGCTACCCATGGGGTGGAGATGGTGCACACATTGTGTGCTGGTTTTGATTATGACCGGGGTAATAAGAGCGCTAAGAGATGGTTATCAATCATATTAGTCGCTACATTAATCGTGTATATTATTATGACTATTATTATTATAGAATAAAACATTTAGATTTGTATCGAATTGAAGGCCTGCTTAGATAACTCGTTTAACTATTTTTTAGAAGAAACTCATGACTTTCCATAATTGTAAAGTCCAACTTGATGTTCAGTTCGACTTGGGATTTTTGTCATACACCACTGCTGAGAATGTGGTAATCGAACGAGATGGACCCTTTGTTCATCATTATTTTTATAACCACCATATATGATATGAATACTCATGAATCGAACAGTTGCAAAGACACGGCCCCGTTACTGCTTTCGTTGTTGTTGTTTTGCGGTTTGCTGTCGCTCACTTCTGCATGGACGCAGGATTATTCCGGTCCCTTTTTCCACAGCTGGTCCCCAAGGAAATAAACAAAATATACAAACGTGTTATGTGACTTCAGGGTATGTATTAATCTAAAGTGATCATACTTTGTTTGAATATAATTACCATGCTACACGTACTAATATGTCAATGATATCATACAGGAAATACAAACGAATTGGACACCAAGAACACAAATCAGGCGAGAAGGCAGAGAGGGTAGGCGTTGGATGGATGACTTCAGATAATTTAGGGTGGTACATGAATGCGATAGGCAATAGAAAAAAGGACTTACTTTTGCAGTGGAGAGGCATGAGCCAGAAAGATAATAAGATGGATATACTTATGTTGAACTAAGTGTAACCCGAAATTAACATGTGAAAAACTATAATTACATGGCCGTAAAATACATGAATTATCTCCTTGGATTCCATAATAATTAACAACATCGCGAATGCCATAACTGTACTGTAGTAATGGCATAAGTATATTATACTCTTTTGACAAATTATATTCCTTCTTAATATAATGTCACCGATACAGACGTTTACTAAAACCATACAGAATATGAGTACCTTAAAACAAATCACGATAACTCAACACAATCAAGACAATAAATTAATACATGACTGAAGAAAATGATTAGTACATAATTAGGTAAAGGGATGGTTGAGTTTTGGTATAGGAGGGCACTTTACAAACAATTGTTTTGTGAGATAATGTTAAACTTATTGTCAAATTTTAAGGAACATACAATTTCGGTTCAGAAACGGCTGAAATATCGATAAACATATTGTATTCAAAAGTTTCTCCGCCATGGTTTTTAAAAAGTTGCTGATGATATTTCTTTTGAATAACTATTTTAACAAAACATTTAATGCACAATTTTGTATGAAAAATGGCTAAGCCAATGAGTTTTTAGAGAGCGCTCTTTTGAATTGTAGAGGCTCTTTTTTGTAATGATAAGAGGGTTTTACGTAGCTGTTATAGTAATTTTGTATACTGTTCGAGCATGGTGGAGTTAAAACGATTAGTTTGTACAGTACTCACTCAATCACCCCATCACTCACTCACTCACTCACTCACCCAATCAATCAATCAATCAATCAATCAATCAATCAATCAATCAGTCAATCAATCAATCAAACAATCAATCAAACAATCAATCAATTATTCATTCAATCAATGAGTCAATCAGTTAAGTTGTTAGTAAAGGGAATTTACATGTCTAAATCCAATTGAAATTCTACCGATTCACTTATACCTCATTTTATTTAAATCATCAATACAAGCATGGGACAGGTTATGTTTTGTTAAAATTTACATTTCATTCAAAAGCTTTTTTACGATTGAAATGTTCGGATATAAAATTATCTTAGAGACCGTTTCAGCCGTGTACAAAGTAAGTGCAATTAATCTTTAAAATGAATATCACTTTGCATTTCCGCTCATTTCACGACCAAAAAACAAAAATGTAATCAACTTGAAATGTTAACGCACTACTTTCTGGGCATATCATATCACACCAATACATATTTTGATAACCACGCATCACCTTTTACACTTATTAACATGGGGTACGGAACCGGGGGTGGGGGGGGGGGGGGGGGGGCTGCAGCCCCCACTTTTTTGGCTTAAAACAAAGAATTACATAAGCACAATATAATAACTATAGAAACAGCCCAAATGAGGTCAACCCCCCCCCCCCCCCCCCCCCCCCTCCCATTTCAAAACCTATCTGCGGTTCCGGATCAACATAATCCACTATTGAAAATTTAGTAAGACTAGAATGTATATTCAATTATAGTTTCTTGCCTTATTCAAATGTAAATATATTATGAATCCATGTACAGCTGGCCCTGCTCCTAAAAAGCGATAGTTGCTATTTCTGTAGGGCCCTTTTACCAAATTGTTTGTTAACATTTCTCATATATGATTGTAATCTTGTAATCGTTGACATATTGGTTATTACGTTATTCATTCATTCATTCTTCCAGATCAATCAATCACTCATTCACTTGCTCAATCAATTAATCAATCAATTAATCAATCAATTAATCAATCAGTCAATCAATCGATCAATCAATCAACCAATCAATCATTTAATCAACCAATATACTGATCATTTAATAAATATATCAGCCAACCAACAAACCAATCACAGATTCAATGTGATAATAACAAAATAGATTTGAAAACTATACCTTAGTGTATACGAGTTCAGTCAACTTCCCGACTGCTGCTCCCGCTGCACCCCCCGCTACAGCCCCCAAAGCAATACCTAAGGGGCCCCCGACACCACCGACAGCACCACCTACCACTGCAGGAACTCCAACTGTTAAGGCCTTCTTTTTTCTGTGTTTCTGCATAAAGAAATGTAACGATGCGTATGTAGGTTTGTTTCAATTCACAATCCAAACAAACATGCATTTTTATAGATATTATCAAACACAATTGCATTTTAAATGGTTTCATACATTTCTTCCGAGAATGATAGGTAACTTGTAATATAATATCACATCTTTCTATTAAAGATCATTATGTTTAGTTATAGCTTATATCTTACTTAAAGGGATAGTGCAATTTTAGTATAGAGGGCGCTGCACGAAATATTATGTTTGTGTATATTATGTATGTTTGTGACTCAGAAAAACTGAGTGTAAATTCTAAAAGAGCATACAATTTTAAATTCAAAATAAACGTTATTTGATCAAAGTCGATTTAGAAAGCGTTGAAATATCAATTAATATATCCGATCAGAAGATTTATTTGAATTTTTTGTTTTAAATTATAAAAAATGCATACACTTTTTCAAAATTTTTATAAGAGGTTTGAAATAGTTGTTCATGATCTCTCTACAGTAAATAATCATTAATTTAACAAAACATTATATTCATAATTTGGGATGAACATTTTTTGAAACCAATTCTTTTTTAGAAAGCACCCTTTTGTGTTTTAATGGCTCTTTTGTAATGCTGACAGGCTTTTTAATCAGTCGTTGGTCGTGTAGTAATTTTCTATAATTTTCGAGCATGGTAGAGTTATAACTATTAGTATTTGGTTACTAAAGCTCAGCCTTACCAGAACTTTACTACCCCTTTAATACACAATTGGAAATCTCCAATAGAACATTTCAGATCCAAACACTTCGATCATATATATCTTTACAGTGGAAGAGAGATTTTATTTTCAGTTATACGTCTCAATAAGAATAAGGTACTCCTTTAAACATCATTACATTGTGAATTGTTTACTGAAGGTATGGCTAGTATGCTACCCGGGCTGGGAGTTGAAAAAGTACGCAATATCATCGTGTGGGTTTGAACAGTGCACGATGACCATGGGTAATAATACTTGCGCTTCGGAACCCTGTATTAAGCGCTATGTAAACGCAAGTTTTTATTATTATTATTAATGAATGGGTTCCCAATTTATACATTATAATATGTGACTGGCTCTGGCAAAACCAGCAACTTTGACATAAAATGTAAAATTGAGCTTTTGATAAGATGTTGACGTGTGGGTTTTGTCTTTATTTTGAGACCCTTTTTATGCCGATCGGACACAAATTTACGAAGTTATGAGTTTTCTATTATTTGTCTTATTAGGAATGGAGATAATTGAGCTTAAAGTTCAACACTAAGTTAAAAGTCCATGTCATTCTTGATGTTATCCTAAGAAAAATTGTCCATTTCGTCCCCCCCTGAGGTAAATTTTGGACCTTTTTAGGCCATTAACGCAAAATCGTAAATGTGACGAAGTTCCTGGTTTTGCTAGAGCCGGTCTCATATTATATCACATTATAAATTTATAAAGAAATTCAAAGATAGAAAATCTGTGAGAAGGTCGGTGTAACTTACCCCTTCTTGTATTTTCTTCTGTAAAAGGCAGGAGAAAATTAGAGAACGAATACTTTGTTAAATCTTAAACAAAATGAAAATTGTTTCACACAATGATGCATGAAATTATAGCACATTTATGGAACTTAAAAAGTATATACAATTATTAAAGGGGACCACCTGGCAAATAACAACCCGTTACTATATTTGTTGGTACTGTTTTGTGATATCAAATAGATACCCAACATTTTACAAAGGGCTGTGTATTTCATAAACAAAGCAATTCATTTGCACCACTTACGGAACCACTACTATTTCCTGGTTCCTGGGTTGCGAGTGGGCCACTGCTATTCACGCGCACGTTTGTAGGCAATGTAATCCCGGGCGATTCGCTTGCTGCATACTAAAGATATTACCTTTCTATAATAAGTATATTAGATTTTGGTGGTGTTACCCTTTAACTAACATTAGCATATTTATTGCCATATTTTCAATAATAGACAATTGGCCTTAACCCTAATAAGGCCGGGCTATTTGAGGTCTTCAGCAGACCGGGGGGGGGGGGGGGGGGGCATTATGGCCCCCCCCCCCCCCCCCCCCATGATCTCGGCCGCGGAGCGGCCGATCCCCGTAAAAAATGTGCACGCATGATAAGTGAAGTGTATAGAATACAATGGTAATTTTTACATTTTTTGAAAAATTCATTAATTTGCATATTTATGGTAAATTATGCAAATAAATTATGAAATTCATATTTTTACCCATAAATCATATATTCTTCATAATTAAACTCTGGTTTTCACTACATATATTTTTTAGAGCATTTGGAATGATAATACAACAAACAAATTTGGAAGAGCCCGTTTCTTCCTTATGTTTTCTATTGTTTTGTTAATTTCTTATGTATTTCTTTGTTTTGTTTTACTTATGTATTTTATTGTTTTTGTTGTTTATTTTATTTCTAACTATAATTTAACTATTTTGAACCCCAAAACCAACATATAAAATGTAAACAACACCAAATAACTAATGATACACCTCATTTTACGAAAATTGATATTTCCATATGTTTTGTACACAAATCACGAAATTGAGCGATTTTCGGGCTGACAAGCATAGACAAAAGGTCACGTGACTTTGTAACGGAGGGTCCTATTTTCAAAATGTTTGTTTTAAAACGTGCGCAAGACCTGAAAGAAAAAAGTCACCAAGCAGCGGCGCGTCATCTTACAGCGTTTTGGAGCAATAACAAAAATTCCGGAGGGGAGGGGGGCCATTATGCCCCCCCCCCCCCGGCCTTATTAGGGTTAAAACACGCTGTTTCTAAAAAGCTTAAACGATTGTACAAACCTTCTCTTTTTGCTCCCAGAATTGGATGTTGAGTTCTCCCATCTTCAGACACTCCCAGGTGAACCGCAGCATCTCATCCCGTTGCTTAGTTACCGCATCATCTGGAGAAGACTTCTCAAACACCCAGATGTTATCCAAAGGGATGTCGGTCCTTTGACAAATCTCTTTTCTCAACTCCTCGGCACCTGCCTGCGTGACTTCCTTTTGAATGACGGCGATCATGATGTTTCTTCCTAATGTGATAACGATGATGAAAGTAACAACAGATTACGGCAATTTCGGGCATTTTAGTTGACGCGTCTCTAGACTCAGCCCCTCTGTACTTGCACTTTCTTTTTTCTTTTCTTTTGGAGCGGTGTCGTTTAGGGTTTTCCTTCCTAATTATAAATTCTTAAAAATGTGAATTGGTGTTGAAGTTGTCGGCTCCCTCTGTCTCTTAAAACAATCGGTGTGTGTCAAAGCGAGTTGACGGGGGCGTATTATGAACATGAACTATGCAAATAATACAAATAATATAAGAAGTATATTTATAATGAACAGTGCTAAAAAATGAGCGTAGGAGCATATTTTTCTCAAGCGGGCTGCCCAAATAATTACTGTTCACCTTACAAGCAGAAAAAAGACGAGATCCCCACCGCTTTCCTATATAAAAATAAATACATTTGTTGATTGTTAAGACCGAAAATTACACGATTTGCCCGAATCTAAAACGGTTTTGCCCGAAAAGATCAGTTTTGGTATAGAGGGTGCTTCAGGTAATATTTTGTTTGTAAATTTGGAAGCGCGTACAATTTTATTGACAAAATAAATGTTATCACATCAAAATCGGTTCAGAAACAACTGAAATATCAATAAATATATCAAATCGAAATAAAACAAACTACAATGCTAACCATTATCCTAACTCTAGGTTATAAATAGATGATTACAATATACACTACCTAAGTAAGCTGAAATAATCTCTGAAAGTTTCAGCACAATCAAGAAACAAGAAGACTATGGCTATTTGGGAATATCGATCTAAAATATTCATGAATGACTCAATTGGCAAAACACTCGGACAAAGTTGTGAACTACTGCTCATACATTTTTGAGTGAAAATGTAAATTTATTTGAATTTTCTAGAAATATATGTTTACCCTTTATTTGAGTTCAACATTTGTTTTGTGCATTTACTATAAACAACACATGAAATGACGGAATGGAAAAGTGTAAATATATATAACGGAATGTGATTTTTGTACTTTGTGTACAAAACATTTGGGCAGTAGTCCACAATCTTATCAGAGTGCGTTGCCAATTTGAGCCCCCCATATTAATAAATTGACATCTTTAAAGAGCCATATTTTTCTCTGATCTTGCCCGATTATGATCTTATTTTCAAAAATTATTTTTTTTCCTAATAAATTGGAGCATATAAAAGGGACATTTTACTTTGGTTACATTGTCCTTTGCAAACAATGTGAATGTAATGTGCTGGCGTGGAAAAACTCACCGTATATTTGATTGACTCTCCTTGACATTTCCGACATGAAGAGTGTAGCTAGATCCAAAGTGCACTCTTCGCTATAAAGTAGTTAAAGTGCCAAGGAGATGAACTGAATACATGCATAGAACCATGAATACCATGTGTAATATTTCCAGAGAGAGAATATTCATTCAAATGAGTGTTGGTTTATTCTACAGCTATTGCAAGCCAATGTTTAAAAATCGTCACTTACAGTGTGAATACTATATTTTAAAAGTGTGCCAAATTGCAGTTGATGTAATGGTAGTAGTTTTACCTATCATGTAAAACGTAAGTGGTACCTGAATGAGACAACGTTGAATATAGGGTATACAGGGTGCCCCCCCCCCCCCCCCCCCAACGGAACGGGGAACTTCATAAAACATAGTACCAACATGCACTGGCGTAAATCTGTTCGGAAAGCACAATGCATTGGGGGTCGAGCAATTGTTCACAAACCGTTTGTGAACAATTGCTCGACCCCCCAATGCATTGTGTTTTCCGGACAGATTTACGCCAGTGCCAACATGATTATGTCCATCGGATAGGGTGTCTTTTCCAATGAAAAACCATACCCTAAACAGTATTTTGGTCGTGTATTTTTGTGTTACGACGCTGCGAGTGAAACCATGTTAGGTGCCAAATTTTGTTAATTTTTACCAAGTCAGTGCCATTTAAATCGCACTTCCTGCCCGTAATACCATTACACGACCATGCCCATTCTCTCGGCACACGGCTGATTGCACACTTTCAATGGCGCGCGCATTGCTCGTTATTACGGGCAGTCAGTGCGATTTAACAGGCACTGAAAATACGAAATTGAGAGCCTGACATGGTGTCACTCACAGCGCCCTAAAACAAAAACTATACAACCACAATTACTGTACTTGGTATCGTTTTTTTTATTGAAAAAGAAAACTGATTGAAAAGATCAGATGGACATAATTTTTTTTTTTTTTTTAGGAAGTGCACCGTTACGTTTTTTTTTTTTTTTTTTTTTTTTTGGGGGGGGGGGGGGGGGGAAGGGGGAACACTGTATAGGAATATGTATTATCACTTTGAACCTAGCATTGGAAGTGTCTCACGAAATTTAAAAAATGAACTCAAACCCTTCAATAAACTAAAATGTTTCACATGTATCTTGCTGATTACGAACGTTTTTGTTTTTACATGAATAATTAGTCTACAACATTTGCAACACAAGTTCAAAATAAAACGTAGTTCCTTAGCATAGCGTGCACCTTATAGATTATAAGGGCTATAATGCTCCCCATGGCATGGCAAACGTGCATTTTATGTGGTAGATAAAATGCATCTGATGACCGGGGTAATAATGTCATTGTAGAACGCTTAGAGGTGATTATCAATTATATTAGCGCTATATAAATCGAGTATGTAATATAAACTATTGTTATTTTAGGGCAATTACAATAAATACATTATATCTAAAATAGTATGCTTACTAATTGTAAACGAACACTGGACAGTGAATCTGTATCCTCGTACTTTGTCCAGTTGGTGGCTTTCCTTCTGTAGATAAATGCACATGGTAAAACAAATAATGAAGTCTTTAAATAACCAATAACATTCTTATGGTTATTTGATAAAGCGTAATCACGTATCGTAGCCATTGTAGAGATATATCATAACTATAGTAGGGGTCCTCACAAAGTGTTTTTCCTTGATTTGATATGACTACTGACCTATGTGTGATATTATGATTTCATATTATGGCGAAAATGCAAAATGTAATAAACTTGTCTACTGATTGTCTCAACTTTGTATATAGTTAGTTGAATTGATAATCGTGTTTAGGTCGGGGTTTCTCATCAAAGCAAGAGAAAATATAACAGCACAAATTGGCTTCGTAAAGATGAAACACATTCGGACTGAAACAAACAACGAATGCATTGGGCCTGGCCGGATCAGACAAAGATAAAAATATCTGTTTACTATGCCGAAATGCCGAAATCTAGGACATAAGGAAAAGTTTTGTCAATTTTAACAAATCGGCAAAGAAGAAATCGCCACAGATTGTGATAAGTTTTCACGAACTGACACTAAAAATGAACATAAAAGTAATATTATAGACAAAGGAAACGTTGATACATCATTAACTAAAAGGCATCGTTATAATGAATACTCTATATGTAATAGAAAATTATTTCAACAAAATGGCCTTAAAGGGGTAGTTTAGTTTTGGTAGAGAGGGCGCTGCACATCACAATTCTTTTGTGAGGTAATGAAAAACTGAGTGTCGAATTTGAGAGAACATGCAATTTTAATTGCAGAATAAACTTTATTTGGTCAAAATCGACCCAGAAACCACTGAAATATCAAAAATATATCTGATCTTATAATGATTTGGGGCCCAAATAATTAGATGATTTTTAGAAAAAAATAAAAAATGCTTGCACTTTTTCAAAAATTGTCAAAAGCGTTTTTTAAATAGTTGTTGATGATCTCTCTATTTAATCATTATATCAATAAAACATCACAGGCATAATTTTGTATGAAAAATGGGTGAAACCAATGCCTTTTGAAAAAGCGCCCTCTTGTGTTTGAATGGCTCTTTTTGAATGATAACCGACTTTTTACTTAGTCGTTTGTAATTTTGTATACCTTTCGAGCATGGTGGAGTTATAACTAATAGTTTATAATGTTACTGTGCAGGTTTTGCCTACTAAAGTTCAGCCTTACCAAAACTAAACTACCCCTTTAAAATAGGTCATTTAAATGTTAGAAGTTTAGTTGATAAAAATTGATGAAATTCGCTTATTGTTAAAAGAGATTTGATATTCTTTGTTTGTCCGAAACATGGCTCCATAATTTAATAAATGATAATAATATTAATATTGATGATTATGTACTTATTCGCAAAGATCGTGTATATAATTCAAAAAAGAAAAAGGGTGGAGGAGTTTGTATGTATATTGTGAAAACGCTATCTTTCTTATGATTCAATTGAGGCTTTATGGATTGAGGTATGTTTGAATAAAAATGATACTACCATTGTCTCATGTATATATAGACCCCCAATATTGATATATCATATTTTAATGAATTGTTGGATATATTGGAAAAAAGTATCACAAGAAAATAAAGATTTTGTATTATTAGGGGATTTGAATTATGATTATAAATTGGATGAAAATTTATGTAATAATCCAATTAATATGATAGAAAATGTGTTCCTTTTGACACAAATAATATTAATGCCCACAAGAGTAACGAATAAGACATCAAAATGTTTAGATCACATATTAAAGGGATAGTTGAGTATTGGTCAAACTAAACTTTAGTAACCAAAACCGGCACCATTACGGTACAAAGTAATAGTTGTAACTTCGCTATGCTCGAAAAGTATACACAATTACTAACGACTAAGTAAAACCCCTGTTATCATTCAAACAGAGCCGTTACAACTCAAGAGGGCGCTATTTAAAAAAATCATTGGTTTTTCCCCTTTTTCATACAAATTGTGCATTTAATGTTGTTAAAATAATGATTCAATAGAGATATCATGAACGAATTTTCAAAAACCTGTTCTGATTTTTTTCAAACTAGTCTTCGAGCATTTTTTGACATTTTTCTAAAAAGTCTAAATATCGCCTGGTTATTGCTGGTGAAGAACATTTTGAATAAAAATATATTTATGGATATTTCAGCCGTTTCTGAACAGATTTTGATCAAATCAAGTTTATTCTGTCATTAAAATTGTATGATCTTTCGAATTTGACAGTTAATTTTTCATTATCTCACAACAAATATCAGGGGGCACTTCCGGAAATACCAATACTCAACACTACCTTTAACTAGTACACCCACAAGACATTTGGTGTCAGATGTTGCGAATATTTCCATTAGTGACCATTATCTTATTTTTACATGCATTGAATACTCTATGAGTAAAGAAGTTATGTTCGTGATTTAAAAAATTTTAATGAAGATGAGTCTTTATTAGACTTAAAGGAAACCCTTCTGATCAAAAGTGGTTAAAGTGGAAATGTATGTTTTTAGAAGTGTGTAATAGACAAGCACCCTTAAAAATGATGCGCTTAAAACAAAGATATTGTCCATGGATAACAAAAGATTTAGTTGAAACTAATTTATAAAAGAGATTTTTTGAAAATGAAATATGATAATGATGACTCTTTTAAAGATGATTATATAAAAGTTAGAAATCGTATAACTAAATTAAGACGAAAAACTAAAAAACAGTATACTAAAAATATTCTTTATACATGTAAAAATGATAGTAAGAAACTTTGGCGTGAACTAAATACAATTACAGCCAGGAAGCGCAAAGATGATTCATTACCGTGTGATCTTACTGGTAATAAATTAAATGATTTTTTGTATCAGTTGGGAATGTAAAAATTAATAATACTGAAGATATAATATGGAAAAATCCTGAATGTATACATGAATTTATGTTTGATAGTATAAAAGAAAGTAATGTTAATGATGCATTGGAAAAGTTAGGAAAGGAAAGTTATGTGGATATATTTAATTGTGATACGAAATTGCTATGTATAGCTGCTTCTTTCATAGCTGAATCATTAACTTTACTATTTGAAGAAAGTCTTAAACTTGGTTTTGTCCCAGTAGATAGGAAAATATCAAAGGTAACTCCCATATATAAAGGGAAAGGGGAAACAAATAATCCATCAAATTATAGGCCGATTTCCGTAACTAGTCACGTGGTGAAAATTTTAGAAAGAACAATCCAGAGCCAGTTGTTAAGGTACCTTCGTAATAATGATTTATTTTCGATAGATCAATCTGCATTTTTACCCAATCACTCAACTAATACATGTATTCATAGAGCCGTCGATGATTGGCTCGAGTCATTTAATGAAAATGAAATGGTTGCGGCTTGCTTTCTTGATATATCTAAATGTTTTGATTCCATTAATCATGAATTATTGTTAACAAAATTAGAATACTACGGTATTAAAGGCAATGCATTGAAATGGTTCATTAGTAACTTAAAGGATAGGAGTCAAATAGTTTATTGTCATGGTATGTTATCTAAATATGAACGTATATACTTTATGGCGTACCTCAAGGGAGTGTTCTTGGACCCATACTGTTTCTTTAATTTATAAATGATTTGTCACAATCGGTACAAGTATGTTCATGTAATATGTATGCAGATGATGTAGTTGTTTATTATGCAGATAAAGATATTGATAACTTGGTGAAACATTTTCAAGCTGATTTAAATCTAATTTTCAAATGGTATGAACAAAATAGGTTACGACTTAATGTAGATAAGACAAAGGTCATGCTTTTAAGTACACGTTCAACACATCAGTTAAATGTTTATATGGATGACAAGAAAATTGATCACGTTCATAGCTTTAGGTACTTAGGTGTATAAATTGATGATAAACTTAAATGGAATGCTCATGTTCATAACCTTGTTGGATCTATTTCCAGTAAATTATACTCATTGCGTAAAATGTCCCAATTTCTGGATAAAAAGTCTTTATTAATGATGTATAATATGACCATTCAACCTTGTATTGATTATTCGATCACAGTCTGGGGCAACTGTTCACAGAAGAATGAGGATTTATTACATCGCTTACAAAAAAGAGCAGCTAGAATTGTTACATCTAATTATGATTATGAGACTGTCAATGGAAAAGATTTGATTAAAACACTAAAATGGCAATCATTAGGTCAAAGAATGAATTATTTTTTTGCAACATTAATGTACAAATCCGTTCATGGAATAGCTCCTACTCACTTATGTAATGCTACGAGAGCAACAAACACTTTGAATATTATACTACCTAAACCTAAAGTGCAATGTTATAAAAAATAGCCTTATATACTCGGGTGGCATTGTCTGGAACTCGCTGCCTAGTCATTTACAATGTTCGAGGTCTCTTCCATCTTTTAAACGTTTATACAAACAGCTGTATTTTCATTGATGTATATATGTCCAGCAGAATGATAGATTACTGTTGTTTAATTATATTTGTTTTAAATATGTTGTTTAGTAAATACTCCAACAGATACGTGATATATCGGACAAAGCAGAACGAGTGGATGAATGTATCTTGTTTTGTTCGTGCTTATGGTTCCATTGTGTGATACGGATGAGTGAATGTGTATGCTTCTCCCATTGTGATATGTGGCGTGTGCCTATTGTAGTAATGACTGTGAGGTGTTTTGTGTTGGCAATCTGCTGGACTGACAATCGCGTGCTTTTTCTTTTGTGAAAAGATAGTATTTTTATATTGTATAATTATGTATATAGAAACTTAATTGTGTTTTTATTATTTGAAATTAATTGAAGCTCTTTTTAAAAATATAATTTTGTCAACAATTCTTAAAAAGTACATCTTGAATCTGCTGGTCATATGCTATTTGTACATATTTTTATATTTATTATGTCTATCATATTAATTTATTACTGTATTATTTATATTGTATGATGTTATATCAGGACCCTGACGAAAAACAGTATCCTTGCTGATCAGGCTATCCTGTATAAATATATTTGAATAATAAATATTAATTATTGCCATACAGAGAGGACAATATACTAATTCTGCACACGCATAACACACATACACACACACGCACACACACACACACACACACACACACACACACACACACACACACACACACACACACACACACGCACACACACACACACACACACACACACACGCACACACACACACACACACACACACACACACACACACACACACACACACACACTCACACATATACAGACAAACACACATAAACATGCAATATACAAGCATATGACCAACTTACGGATTGTGTCCAGGAGTTTGTCAATGTCGGCTTTGTCGAAGTCTTTCATCATGCGCACTTCGACCAGATTGATATGGTCGGTCAGTCCGTGTTCCACTAACGGCCCAGGGTCCGCCTGGCGGGCGTCAGGCATGTCAACCTCCGTCGACAGCTCCTCAAATTCACCTAGGTTGGTAACATAGCATTACAATTAAATTAAAAATGGTACATAAGGAGGATGATGAGGATGAGGAAGAAGAGAAGGAGGATAAAGAGGACGAAAAGAATCAGATGATACGGTCCGTCAGTTTGAGTTCCACTAGCCATGCTTACAGACTAGTGCCCCTGTCATGTATCGTCGACTACGGAGATCCTTAAATAGCTCTTGCTCGGGCAAGAAGAAGAAGAAGAAGAAGAAGAAGAAGAAGAAAAACAACAACAACTACAACAACAGCAAAAAGATGAAGCACGATAATGATGAAGAAGAAATACATAATTATTGTGTGATGACGATGATAAAAAAGATCTAGTGAATGAGGAAAATTTAAAGAGGATTTGAGGATAAGAAAGAGAAAGAAGAAGACAATTGTAGGGTTTTTAAACTATTGTTTGGATGAATTTATATTCAAAAACTATATATGTAGGCCTACATGCATATAGGCTACTTATACAATTTTTTTCTTTTGATCACACTGCCCCATTTGTGCTAAGATCGTTAATATTGTTTTAAAATTCATTTTAATTTGTTGATGTAATACATGTACACATAAAATGCATGTAATGATGATACGATCAATTCGCGTGATTCTAATCGGCCGACTATACTGTTTGAAGGTTGAACGGTCCCTCATTGTTTGTTTTTGTTTATTATACACGTTGGCTTTATATTACGTCACACGTTCCTGCAATGTTCGTGGGTTGCCTGGGCGTGACGATGATATCCAGCGCTCTAATTTAGAACGCGGGGTCATCCATTGTCATGTTCCGCATCCCGGCGAATGTGGCGGGTGAAAATGGGCTATTTAAAAAAAAAAGGATCGAATACGCGAATCTGATTGTCCATCGTATTGTTGGTATAATTGAGCCAGTCCGCATCCAAAAGGCATTCTTGTGTTTTTAATTATTTACATTCCAGTCTAGTCCTGTAGGATGCATGTGTAAACTGTTTATGACTTGAACTGTAAAACTTATTTTTCTGAACTAGGGTTCGATTCTCTTTTAGTCTATTGCCGAAGTATATTGCACATGTTTTTATTATACCTTTTACTGCGTTGTTCGTGACCGTTGTGTATTTCGCTTTACACGATCGTGGCCGGCTTATGCCGAAAGGGTGGGTAGCGTCGCGTCGCGTTGAATGGAACGCGACCATTCGTCAAAAGCCCCCCCCCCCCCCCCGCGAATTTTTTTCCGCACATGGTAAAGCAAATTTTTGTGAATTATTCATAAGCAGTGATGTTGGCCACAGTTTTCAGTCTTTAGTGAAAACTATGCGTGATACATATACTAAATAAACCGCTACTCAACATTTATTATGGCAAAAGAAAAGAAGCAAAGAGGATTTGAACCCATCATACGAAGCGTTGAAATCCTTAGCATGACCATTAGGCCACGTAAGTTGGCGATGGTCAGATGGGTCATCATTGTGATAATAATCCTCAAACTCACCCTAACCCCGATCCAAGTTATGAATATTCATGAGTAGCCCTTGACGTACATCACTGCTTATGAATAATTCATTAGGATTTGCTTTACCATGTGCGGAAAAAAAATTAGCACCCCCCCCCCCCCGCCCCCGGTTTTGCCAAAATGGTGCGTTGGGGCGTCGCGTCGTGTCAGCTCAGATAACGCTACCAAATGGCACATACGGGGGGGAGGGGGGGGGGGGGCTTATTCCGAATGTACGCGTTTAGAGTATATATATACTCCGCAAAAAAAGAAACTGGACACTTGTATAAGTTGAAATATTTCATATTAATGTACGATAAAGTGTACATGATCATATATCAAATTAAAGGGAATTTAGTCCTGTACATGCAGGGTATAACTTAAAGGTGTAATCGTTCATGCATGAAATGCCATGGTCAATTAACACTAGCAAGGTCTGTTTTCAAAAATAGCAAAACAATGGAGGACCACACCATTCGACTGAAGTGATAGCAAGCGTTTCACTTAAAACAAGATGAGCGGGGCAAGTAAATTATGACATTATTCAACTTTATTGTTATGAACAAATTCTGGAAATACAAATTTGTCAATAAAACAGGGCCAGGTTATGAGAGCATTATCATACTGGTCTGTATTACAGGCATGAAGCTTGTCTATTTCATGTGTCCCCTGCAATTTTAACCATATTTACCTAGATAAATATAATGTTAAAGACTGTCCAACTGTTTGACCAAGGGTGACTTCAGCTTTTGAAGATCTTTGGACTACGGTATAATTCTTGAGAAGAATTTATACCATTTTCATGCTGAAATAAGGGCACAAACTGTGGTTTTGACTAATAAAGCTTTGCCATGGAATTCCTCATTTTGTTACTTTTGGATGAAAATAACACCTATAACGTTCACAATTTGTCTTCATTTATACTTTTTATTGAGATGAAGATAGAAAAGATCACATTTGTAATGAAAAATTATGCCATCTCATGAATATAGCGTTTTACATTATGCTTATCAACATTTATATGGTTGAGTGGATGTTCCATTTATGCTATTTTTGAAAACAGACCTTGGTGTGGTTAATTGACCGTGACAAGTCATGCATGAATGATTTCATCTGGATTTCATGCGAATATTGAAGAGGGTAATTTTACCTTTAATTTGATATACAATATCATATATTTTATCGTTAATGAATACGAAATATTTGGTCTCATACAACTGTCCAGTTTCTTTTTTTGCGGAGTATATATGCATACAATGATGTGTACATCAAAGACGCGTCCGTAATTGCCCCATTTCAATCTCTTAGTTTTTGTTTCGCCACCGCGACGAAACACGTGTTATCCTATGAGAGACCGACTTTTCCAGAATATGGGATTTTATAGCGCATGGTTCATTGATTGAACCGATGCGTAAGGCGTGCGTGCTTCGGATGTACTGTAGTCGATATTACTTAAAGGGATCTTGTAACTTTGTTGACATGTGCAAAAAGTGATGAAGGGTGGATGCAATGAATAGTATTGTTATCTCATATGTCCACAGGGTATTGTGTGAACATTTCAAGTCAAATGGACATTGCATGGCCACGTAATGAGTGAAAATACCAAGTAATATTCACTAACTCACTTTGTACACAAAAGAAAAACTCCCCGGAGTTTTTCTTATCTGAATACTTCGATCGTACATATCTTTGTAACGAAAGGGATTTTGAAAAACCAAAACCGGTCCCATGATTTAATTATACAACGAGGTTCAGGGACCGCGGTAAGGTTTTGAAAGTGGAGGGTGGGGGGGGGGGGGGGGGTGGGGGGTGGCTGACCATATTTGAACTGTTATGTCTTTCTTTATTTTATGCTTATGTATTTCATTGTATTAAGACAAAACATTGGGGGCCGGCAGTGGGGGGGGGGGGGGGGGGGGGGGGGGGGGGGGGGGGAGGAGGAGGGGTTCAACCCCCCCCCCCCTTTGACCAAATAATGACTGTTTTGGTGGTTTGAACCCCCCTTTTTACAATTTGTAGCTGGTCTCGAGACCACATTTAAGCCTTTGAAAATTGTAAATGTACCTGGTCTCGGCTTCAAAAAGAATGTATACGGCCACCCCCCACCCTGCTTATATAATTTTTCCAGACGACATCCCCCCCCCCCCCCCCCTGAAAAAAAAAAATCATGGGAACGCCACTGGTCTGACCACCATATTCAGGTTTGTGTCATTTCAGTTTCGATACACACAAATGAATTCAATCCGAAGGTGAACTATTCCAAGGCTACTCTTGAGGCAAATTGAGTACACAAGATATGACGTCATACTAATCTTTTTTTTTTATTGATAATTTTCATTTTAAACTTCATTTACCGAAAGAGCATACAAAATAATGTTCAAATACCCAAAATCAATTAAATATGTTACGAATTGGCTGAGATATGCCTAATCGCATGATTGTTTATGTCAATGGGAAATCAGTGCTTCCAACGCACCCTTTCGGCAAAACCGGGGAGGGGGGGGGGGGGCTTTGGACGAATGGTCGCGTTCCAGTGAACGCGACGCGACGCGACGCCCCAACGCACCCTTTCGGGAAAACCGGGGGAGGGGGGGGGGGGGGAGGCTTTGGACGAATGGTCGCGTTCAATTCAACGCGACGCGACGCGACGCTACCCACCCTTTCGGCATAAGCCATCGTGGCCCGGGGTGTGATCGGTGGTCTATTGTGGACCGCTGGACAACCTTTTGTCATTGTTTTCTCTCCTTTTTTCCATCGAGTACAGGGGCCACGAATGAAGTAGTAAATTGAGGTTGAATAAGTTAACAGTATATTGCTTGAATACATAATTTATTACTGTTATTTCCCTTTTATATGGCTTTTTTTTCTCAAATCCACATTATATAGACAATGACCCCACTTACCTCCCCATACTCGTATGTATACTTACTTCATAGGCCTTTTACTATGTAAACAAGCATTTAAATTTCCAGCCCGTAGCAATCCGGTGCTCTCACTTGGTGATCATGTATTGTAACTTCCCTTTGATTTTCTTTGTTTACTTTTTTTTTGCACGCACTGACCCACACTATAAACACACATGCACGTATTTGCGCTTAGACACGGACTTTCTTTTGTACCATGATATGACGAAATTCATTGATACATTGTTTAATGAATAATAATAATATAGATAATCAGGTTTTGATCCCCGAAAATGAAAGTAAATATTATACGATTGAAGATTTTAATTCCACTATTACTTCTCAAGGAAACAATAACACTAATATACATATAAATGGTAATAATAATACTCCAAACATACATTTTAGCTTGTTACATATTAATGTTAGAAGTCTCCCCAAAATTTTGGAAAATGTTGAAAATTTTTTTCAATGGATGCATTTTCAGACATGGTTACACTCACTTTCGTATTGAAGTAGTCGAAAATAATATAAAAAATAAAATTGTAGGTATTATTTATAGACCGCCTAATAATTCATTTGAAACATTTTTGGATAGCTTAGAATCGTCTCTTGATAACATTTCTCATGAAAATTAAAATATTTATTTAATAGGGGACTTTAATATTGATATATCTTTACCTTTTACTAACGTAAGTCAAATATTTGTTAATAAACTTTCAACGTATGCATTATATCCCCTTATAAATAAACCACCGAGAATTGCACAATTATCTCACACAATAATTGATAACATATTCACTAACGAAATTAATAATAGGACTAATGGAATATTGCATTACGATATTTCTGACCATTTACCTATATTTATGATAAATACAAATAATAATTATTGTGTTAAAAATCGTCCAAATATAAAAATGAAAAGGAAAGAGACTGACCATAATATTGAATCTCTTAAATTTATGTTGAGCGAGGAAGAATGGCAAAATGTTTATATTGAACGTAATTATATTGGACGTAAATAAATCTCATATACAATTTATTGATAAGCTTACTTTTTATTATAATAAAAATATACCTCTTGTTCGTCTAAATTTAATTAAAAAAAATAAACCTAAACGACCATGAATTACTCACGGTATACTAAAATCGATCTCGACTCGAAATTGTTTGTATAGAAATCATTACGATACCCCTCAAATGAAAATCATACAAAATATACACAATATCGTAATAAATTAACTACTTTTATTCGTTTATCCCGTAAATTATATTATTCAAAACAAATTTATAGCAATGGGTATAATAGTAAGTTAATGTGACAAACTATAAACTCAATTCTTGATCCTAAAAAGAATGTGCAAAACATTCATGAGATTGTTGAAAATGGGCAAACTATACAAAACCCAGGCCAAATAGCAAATGCTTTTAATAATCATTTTATAAATGTTGGTCCAGAGTTAGCATCTCAGATACGACATACAAGACACCACTATTCAGAATATATACAATACAATAATGAACAATCTTTATTTTTCAACCCAACAACTATTAATGAAATTTTAGAAATTACACAGTCATTAAAATGTAGTAAATCAAGTGGATATGATGAAATAAGTGTATATTTGTTAAAAAAAGATGATTCATTTGATTGCTTCCCCGTTGTGTTATATTTTTTAATTTATCTCTCACAAATGGAATTTCCCCAAATGTATTAAAAATAGCAAAAGTAATTCCCATACACAAAAAAGATGACCCATCTGAAATGAAAAATTATCGACCAATTTCTTTGTTAACGAGCATATCTAAAATAATAGAAAAACTTGTACATAAAAGATTATATTCATTTTTGAATATTAACAATATATTAATACCTAACCAATATGGATTTAGAAAAGATCACTCAACTGATTATGCAATTTTGCAATTATGTGATCAAATCACAAATTCATTTGCTAAGAAAGAACACATTGTCAAAAGTGTTTGACACTATTGATCATAGAATATTGCTTTATAACTTAGAACCTTATGGAATTAGAGGGACCGTTCTTTCTTGGTTTCAAGACTATTTAAATAATAGACAACAATTTGTTGATTTTAAATTTAATTCGTCGTTAACTTCAACCATTAAATACGAAGTGCCACGAGGCTCTATTTTAGGTCCCTTACTCTTTTTGATTTATTTTAATGACATTGTAAACACATCACCACTCTTAACATATATTTTATTTGCAGACGACACTAATATATTTTATTCACATAAACATTTGAATACTCTCATTGAAACTTTGAATAGTGAATTAGATAAATTATCTAATTGGTTTAGATGTAATAAACTATCTTTAAATATAAATAAAACTAACTTTATATATTTTAGGAGTTTGCACTCTACCCACGAACTTGTTGCTATTATGTGTATTGATAGGATTCCTATTGTACAAAAAGATTCAGTTAAATTTCTAGGCGTAATAATAGATTCTAATTTGATATGGCATCCTCATATAAATAATATTTGTACTCAGGTTTCTAGAGCCATAGGTATATTATATAAATTGAAATACTTTCTTTCAAAAAGGACACTAATTACGATATATAATTCATTTATACTCTCTTATATTTCATACTGTAATATAGCATGGGGAAATAGTAGCGTGACGAAAATTAATACAATATTTCTTCTACAAAATAAAGCATTACGTATATGCGCTCATGCGCATTTTCTAGCCAACACAGATCCTATATTTTATGAATTTAAAACTCTGAATATTAATGATATTCACAACTTCCAATCAGCAATTTTTATGTTTAAATTTGCAATCAATATAATTCCGAAACCATTCCATATTTTATTCACATATAATACATGTACTGATATTCATTCGTACCCCACTAGACATTCATCTGACCTTCACCTAAATAATCCTAAAGTTTTAATAGCCCATACATCTATAAGACACCATGGACCCGACATTTGGAATAATTTGCCCCAAGACTTAAAACAATGCACATCCCTTTATTTTTTTAAAGCCCATTTGAAAACAAATCTTATATTAAAATATTTAACTTACACTCCCATTAAAACCTGATTATTTTATTCATGAAATGTGATCAATAGTGTATCTATGGATTATTTGTTATTTGTTCATTAATTGTCATTGGTATATTTTTTAATATTTATAATTGCAATGGCGCGACTTAAAAAAAAAACAAACGTGTGTTTTGCACCCTCACCAAGCACGTACAATATACATGCACCCCTTTTTATTTTATACAATATAGAATAAACATACGTTTGCACTTGCACTGTTGACCCACTCAACACGCTTTTAATTTATTATTTTTTTGTTTTTGTATTTAAATCTGTTTTTATAATTAAGATTGCTCATTCAAGTGACGAGTTAGTAATGATTATACAACACCTTTTTGGCACCATGTAGCTCCCCCCTCCCCCTCCCAGGCCACCATCCACTCAAGCTCCCTGCTTATGATGGTTGGTCTGCTGCATTTGTTTATTTGTTGTAATAATATACATACACTATTGTCACATTAATTTAAATGATTATATAACTATTCCTATTTCATTGTTTTATTATTAAGTAGGTAACATTTTTCTTTGGATATTTTATTTTGATTTTGTTAATAAATGCAGAAATAAATCTGCCTTAAAAAAAAAAAAATTGAAACGAAATAAGGAAAAAAATAAGGAGGATGATACTGATGATGTTGATGTTGATGATGATAGTAATGGTGATGTTGGTGATGTTGTGATGGTGGTGTTGGAGATGACGGTGATGATGGTGGTGGTGATGCTGATAGAAATGTCCGTGTTGGTGATAATGATGGTGATGACGAAGAGGGTAGAGAGGAGGAAAGGCTGAACGATACTGATAGGAAGTCACAATAATTGC
Source organism: Echinarachnius parma (assembly GCA_037951105.1). Classification (NCBI taxonomy): domain Eukaryota; kingdom Metazoa; phylum Echinodermata; class Echinoidea; order Clypeasteroida; family Echinarachniidae; genus Echinarachnius; species Echinarachnius parma. The sequence goes on along the minus strand of JBAMJV010007014.1, from coordinate 57,315 downwards.
GAAAACAATTACCTGTACATATTATTTCCTATTTATTCACCTTGGACAGTAGCATTGGTACGGTTGATGTGGGCAGACTTTCCAGCTCCTACCACGCCAAAGTACCCATTATTGACAGTCGGTTGCCTAATGGCGATCCCTGTCGCATCACCCACATTATAATTCCGGATATCATATGCTAGTCCGGATTGGGTTAAAGATAAAACGATTGAGGTGTAGAGAAAATTCTGAGCGAGACTGATGTAGATATGAATGGTAAATCACAAACAAAAATTTATTAAATAAATGTAGTAACAAATTCGCATCCACGAAACATCATAAACCTCATGGTTTCCTCATACATTGTTTTTTTCGTATTATCAATTGAATCATTGAACATATTTGTTTTCTTCATAATTTCCCTTTCGTTAGAAAGCCATTCACGAATGAAGTTTGAGGGTTTTCAACTTTCCACTGGATTGTCGTACCTGTGCACAAAGTCATTGCAATGGGTCAGCAAATATCACTTTGCATTTCCGTCGTTTCTCGACCAAAATGAGCCAAAAGCAAAACTTAAAACTATCCACGACACTAGTCATAAGCCCCAAACTATCTATTATTGTAAACCTATGGGGGGACTGACCATAATGCTTATCTTAAGACTCCTCAAAACCTTATCATTAATGATGAATATTTGTATATTAAATGACAAACCTGTCAACTGTTTTAAGTTGTTTAGGGGAAAACAGTAAATGCACCATAATCATCATACCATGGTATTTGGGATTCTAGTTATTGATCATATTATAAGTGATAAAAACAAATATACCACATATTTTGTTTATATTCTTACTTTATCCAATGATACACATACATTATGTAAAAAATAGAATGACTTTTACATATACTTACCACTCATTTCGCAACAGTACACCTTCACTAACTCACACAAAAAGAAAAGAAAACAAAATCGTATATTTTGTGCAGCTCGTAGAAATCAATAACAACCAGTTCCATTAATGCACTGCAAAGTCATAAAAACATGAATTATGTGCGCGTTCCACTAATATGTGATTATTCAAAGTTTGTAAATAAATCCCATTTCTTTGTTGATTAGGACTCAGATTTCTTTGTTGATCAATGCCAAAGTATAATTATACATTATAAATTATAACATTTGTAGAAAAATAACCCATGACTGTGACGTATACTAACTAATTAGTGCGTTTTCAGCGACATAGCATTGGATATGTTTGCGGTAGTAACTTCCGGGTTCAAAGGTTCGCGGCGATTCCCTGCTCACCGCTCCTGGTGCATTAGTGTGCGGCACGTATAAAACTAACCAGAACGTCAATGACGTACTAGCGCTCATCTGGCATCTCGCAACATCAAATATCGCAAATTTCATGTGGTACACTTTTCAACTGGTCAACAAATAAAAATGTGATGCCCTGGAAGGGACATGAAAATAAAAAAAAATGATAATAATAATAAAAAAAAGAAAACAAAATTATAGCTGATTGCACCGCTGTGTCCCTTCCTGGGCTCCATAAACAAAACAATGATAAAAAATAAAAATGTTAAAAAAAGTAATAATTAACAAATTATACAATTCTGTGTAGAAGTTTTGAAGCCTCCTACCTATCAGATAAAACAAAAAGAATACAAATTGGTTGAAAAATGAAGGAGAAGAAGCAGTTCATGTGATTTGAAATAAATTTGCATAATTAATGAATTTTGAAATTGTGTGTACAAATTTTCAAGCCCCCAATAAGCCCTATCAGATAAAGCCAACATAATCGAAATCAGTCAAGAAATGAGGGAGAAGCATTTGTTTTTTGTATTAATCTGCATAAATTACAATAATTAACATATGGAGCAAAATTTATACATTCTGTGTAGAAGTTCGGCACACCAAACTTAGTTCTACCTTATAGAGCAAACCAAAAATCAGTTGACAAATGAAGAAGGATTTTTTGTGATTTTAAATAAATGTGCATAAATTTGTTGCATAAATTTGCCTAATTAATGAATTTTGGAATTCTGTGTACAAATTTTGAAGCCCCCAATTAGCTCTATCAGACAAACCAAATAGAATGAAAATCGGTAAACAAATGAGGGAGAAGCAGCTATCTTTATTATTTTTGGAATAAATTTGCATAAATTACCATAATTATTCAATGGAGCAAAATCTCAAGAAAATCTCGAGAAATGAAGGAGAAGAAGTATTTTTCGTGATTTCGAATAAATTTGCTTAAATTACCATAGATAATGAATTTCATGATTCTGTGTAGAAGTTTTAAATCCCCCTCCTAGCCCTATTAGATAAACCAAACAGAATGAAAATCGGTCAAGAAATGAGGGAGAAGAAGCAATTTTTGTTATTTTTGGAATACATTTGCATAAATTACCATCATTAATTAATGGAGAAAAATTTCAATATTCTGTGTAGAAATTTAGTGTACCAAAGTTAGCTCTACCAGATAAAGCAAACCAAAACAAAATCGGTCGAGAAATGAAGGAGAAGAAGCATTTTTTGTGATTTCGAATAAATTTTCATAAATTACCATAGATAATGAATTTCATGATTCTGTGTAGAAGTTTTAAATCCCCCTCCTAGCCCTACCTTATGACACAATCAGAATCAAAATCGGTTGAAAAATAACGAAGAAGAAGCATTTTGAAAACTGTAGACGGACGGACGACGGACGCCACACCATGGCATAAGCTCGGGCCGTTCGGGCCGGATGAGCTAAAAACGAGTGCCATATTATAAATATTTGGTCCAAATATTAATATATGTTTGGTTAGCCCTAAATGAGACACAAGTCAGGAGGGCTTGAACCGAGAAAACTGAAGATTTAGTCATGAAATTAAAATAATAACTTTTTCATGTTTAATAATAATAATAATAATAATAATTGCGATTTATATAGCGCCTAATATGATTAATAATCATCTCTTAGCGTTTTACAGTATTATTACCCCGGTCATCGGACACACTCACAATCATTCCGCACATGATGTGCACTCTCTGCTCCCTTTGGAGCAATGTATTCTGGCAGCCATATGGCGCACTTGACGGTATACAAGTACAATTGCATACACGTCCCACTCCTACCAGGTTCCCATTTTTACACCTGGGTAGAGAGCAGCAATGTGGATTAATTGTCTTGCTGAAGGACAAACGGAGTGGGCAGGGTTCGAACTCGGGATCTCGAGATCACAAAGCGCGCGCTCTATACCGATCTTGCCACACCACATCCACATGTTTCTGCCTTATAAGATTATCAATAGTTCAATCTATCATGTGTGAAAATTACAGACCGAAAGGGTAATTCTAATATGAATTTTGTTATAATTTTCTGAAGTTCGTTTTTGTTCTTATTTCTTTTCCAGATATTTCAGTTGTTCTTTAATGAGCATCATCAACAATCCGGGAAATTCTAATTGTTTACATGATTTGACTGAGATATTAGCGAATATATTTTTAATTTACACATAATGAAACATATATAAACTTTAACAACTACACCAATAAGTGATCATAGGCCTACACTTCGCATTCATTATCAATCACCACCTCAATACGCGAAACCACAACAATTCATTATAATTCCACTTCATTAATTTAGTTTCAGTCATATATTTCAGTTAAGTTCAATTGAGTTCAGTTTATTTTACATCAAATAAACATTGAAACAATAATAGCAATCAAATACAATAACATACACCATACAATGAGATAAATACAATAAAATATGAACAATAAAAAAAACTTAATGGGTAAATGAGGAAAGTGAGGGACCAGAAAAAGCCATCGATCTGTAAAGGCTGGTCCCACATTTTTTACAAACCCATGATTAATAAAATTATTCAGTAAAGCAAATATTGCGATACAAAATTACAGCAATGCGATAATTTAAATATTAGATTACACATTAATCATGCCATTTAATAACAAGATAATTCTAAATCAGCTGTGATTTTATAATTTTAACACGGATATCACGTTCTACAATATATATTTTCATATTTAAATGAAAATTGTCATTGTGGTATACAGTATTACAAAAACAATAACTCGATTCGTATTATGCATCATTAACATGTTTAAAGGGATAGTTGAGGTTCGGTAAAGAAAAACCGTTTTGGTCAAACTGAATTTTTGGAACCAAAACTTGCGCCATTACATTACAAACTAACAGTTATAACTTCGCCATGCTTGAAAGGAATACAAAATTACAAATGACTAAGTAAAAAAAACTATTATCATTAAAGAAAGAGCTGTTAAACCTCAAGAGGACGCTTTCTAAAAATGAATTAGTTTTATGACCAGTTGCATTTGATGTTTTCTTGAAATAGTGATTTGATAGAGAGATAAGAGATGAGAAGAGGAGGCATTTAAACAAAGTAAATGCTGGATTAAAATTATCTAATAACTTTCGGCTCCACAATTATTACAAATGCTTATGTTTATGGATATTTAGCCATTTATGAGCCGATTTTGATGAAATAAAGTTTATTCTGACATTAAAATTGTCTGCTCTTTCGAATTCGACACTCAGTTTTTCATTATCTCACACAAAGTATTTTGTGTAGCGCCAAAAAACTAAACCAAAAAACTACCAAAACTCAACTATCATTAATTCGCATGTCATTATTTTTGCAAAAAATTGATAAAATGAATAGAATTTTGTTTCCACAGAACCTCGATTAAGAGACACACATTTCGTGCGTTCATCTTCCAGAGCTCTCTCAAGTTACATGTCTGTCGCCATAATTATCCATAATAATCATCCATAATAATGATTATCCATCATATAATGATAATCATATCAATGGTGGCTATATTCAGCTAGTATAAAAACAAGTGAACATTAATGTTACATAAATAATATTTCTATCACCGATCGGTACCGTATATAGAACCCAAGTTCAAATACACGGAGGATTGAGTATCCGAAGAGCGATCCTAAAGGCATGGTCACACAGGACACGATTAGGCCCACGAGAATGCAGTACGCATTGGTACGAAACTATGGCAAGCCGTTTTAACATTTATTCCTACTTCTTGATATCTAGAATACATTTCGTGATATCAAGAAATTAATTCTTGATATCACGAATTACCATTGGTTGACAACAGAAAACTATTTATTGATATCAAGAATTCCATTTATTGATATCACGAGTTCGATTTCTTGATATGAAGAATTGAATTCTTGATATCAAGAAATAGGAATAAATATTAATACGGCTTGCCATATATTCGTACCAATGCGTACTGCATCTGTGTGACCAGGCCTTTAACGCTTTCCGATCTAATCTGAAATAGCTCCATAGTAAGGGAGACATTTAAAAAATCAGAACCCCTTTCATCCTTATGTTACCATAATTCAAACAAAGCTTTACATGAGTGGTGCGAACACTTCAAGTGAGTTGGATTCACTTTGACAAAGTCAATGGGTCAATTTAGAGACTAAATCAGCAGTATGGTATGCTAAACCTTTCTTTCTCCTATTTCAATATCTTACAGCGCATAGATACATTACGTGACATGCACGTTAAAAATGCATTGTTAGTATCATTATTACAATCAATCCAGCATACAACCTGTACTTCCACTCTTTTAGGGAGTGATCCAGCCACTCATGTATGTGGAGTGCATAGTGATACGGAATATCGTTCTTTTCCTCACGGATACCCATTGTGAAAATTCGGGTTAAAGGGATCTAGAAACTTTGTTGACATGTGCAAAAAGTGTGAATGGTTGATGCAATGTATATTGTTGTTATCTCATATGTCCACAGGGTATTGTGTGAAAATTTTAAGTCAAATGGACATTGTATGGCCAAGTAATGAGCGAAAATGCAAAGTGATATTCAGTAACTCACTGCACTCACTTTGTACACAGAAGAAAAACTCGCCCGGAGTTTTTCTTATCTGAATACTTCAATCATACATATCTTTGTAACGAAAGGGAAATTTGAAAAACCGAAACCTGTCCTGTGATTTTATTGTTAATACGAATACAACAAGGTATTAGGGAACCGCTAGAATTAGAAATTTATTTTGAGGATTTGGACAATGTTACTAAGTCCCTTTAAGAACAACAATATGTATTAAATAACAATTCATTCTGCTTATAATGTATGTACCTATGTTTGACTATTTTAATTACACCTTCAATGGATTGTGAAATGGACAAACATTGCGTTTTATCCTTTTATGAGCTCAATTATTAAGTTGCGAGATGATTGACAAATGTGAAAGGAAATATAATGTAAGAGAAATCTAAAAACATAGATCTTGTAAACAAAAACATGTTTTAGAAGTTGTATTGATTTTTTTCAATATTCAGGCCAGATAGATGAGTGAGAAGTAGCATGATAGTGGGTCTGTGGAACAACCCCATATCAGATCCCTTTCATGGCGGATCTGCGCAGTTATTCTACCTGTTTATCATATCTATATAGTGAATTGCCTAGTTATGTCTCAAATAATTGCTTAAATATACTATATTTATAAAAGTACTGCTGTGCTTCAAAATAAATACGCAAAAGAGGCATACACACCCCAATATAAAATATGAAACTTTTTATTTACATACATGCCAGATGAGATGGTTTAATGCTTATCATAACAATTTATAATAAACTGATATTTATGTGTTACCGAATGACTATTCTTTACTTCTCATGTATTGAGTTTATTAACCTTTGTGGATAAGTGTCTAATGTGCTTATAAGAAACTTATAGTAATCGGAATAAATGATTGTTCTGATTTTTATATTCCAAAAATCTATTAAATGTTTGTTTGCGATAAACGTATACGAATAATTGTACATACTGTACATATTTCTGATACAACATACAATACTGGTAAGAAATCCAGCAAAGACAGGACGAGTGCAAAGACACCCCGTGACTGTTACCGTTGTCGCTATGTTGTTGTTGTTGTTGCTCAGCCTCCAGCTGCATAGACGCATGGCTATGTTGGGTTCTCCTCCGACGTACGGTATGCCTGACCCAGAAAGACATAAAGAAGATAATACAAATGTCATATATTACTTGAGGGTATTCATAGAAAATTTGAAATTTTCATACTTCTGATTGTATTTTTCAGGACAAAAATCAAACATTGAACCGAGTTCAATCTTACTCCTCGCAAACTATAATTTTATCGCTATAATTTGAATTTGAAAATTACTTGCTTGCATAAAAAAAAAAAGATTGGACATACTAATGCATATTTCAGCGATACGCACTTAAAGGGATAGTTGAGTTTTGGTAGAGAGGGCGCTACATAACATTATTTTTTATGAGATAATGAAAAACTGAGTGTAAAATTTGAAAGAGCACAATATTGTAATGACAGAATAAACTTTATTTGATCAACATCAGTTCAGAAACGGCTGAAATATCCTAAACATAGCAATTTGTAATAGATGTGGTGCCCCACACTTATTCCATAATGTTGAACCAGCCGTTAAAAATTCAAAAAAATGCTTCCTCTTTTCAAAAAGTTACACATTCTCTATCTAATCACTATTTCAACAAAACATCACATGCACAATGTTTTATTCAAAATGGTTGAAACCGATGAGTGTGTAGAGAGCGCTCTATTACGTTTTAACAGCTTTTTTTGAATGATAACATGATCTTTACCAAGTCATTTGTAATTTTGTGTTCCTTTCTAGTTATAACTTTTAGTTTGTAATGTAATGATGCAGGTTTTGGTTAATAAAATTCAGTTTCACCAAAACTTTACTCTCCTTACCAGAACTCAACTATACCTTTAAATAAAATAAACAGAATATAAAAACGTTTAATGCATCATACCAAGTAAAAACAACAAATCAATCACTTAATTAATCAACAAATCAATACATCAATCCTTCAAAATATTACTCAATAAATAAAAAATAAAACATCAATCAATCATTCAATCAATCAATCAATAAATCAATCAATCAATAAATCAATCAATCAATCAACACAATATATCAATTAATCTATCAACAATCAAATAACCATTCAACTAACCAACCCACTAACCAACAAATGAAATAATCAATCAATCGCTGATTTAATCTTATACTAGCAATAGTAAGAAGACAAACTATACCGCTTTTTTAGCGAGAACGGTTGCCGTTCCAATGCCAGTCCCCACTGCCGCCCCAACAAGAGCCCCGACGGGGCCCAGGAAAGCACCGATGCTAGCGCCTACCGCTGCAGGACCTAACACACTTGCAGCTGTTAAGACATCCTTTTTTCTTTTTTCCTGCATGGACATGAAACAAGCATATTTAATTTTAAAAAGAAGAAAAAAAAGCCCAACACTGCACATACTGTCTACACAACTATCGGTAAAAATCTGCCCAACTGATGTTCACTTGAAGGCTCAATTGGGTAATAATTGCCCAGAATTGGGTAATACTTGCCCAGAATTATTAATCTTATTAACCAATAGTTGTGTGTACAGTATGTTGCCCAGTGTAGGGCATTTTTTTACCAAACATTTTAAGAGTGTTCTATTCAAAATCAACATGTTTAATTAAAGCTTATATCTGACTAAATACACAATTGGAAATCTGCAATAGAGAACTCCAGACCCGAACACTCCGATCATAAATATCTTTACAATGGAAAATGAATGTAGAAAACCGAAACTTTTCCATGCATCTAGTAATGAAGAATATTAAAATTCAATGTGGCATGTGAGAACCACTATAGATATAACTCAATTTCATCTTTAGTTATATGTCTTGATAACAATAAACTACTGCTTCAAACATCATCATTACATTGTGAATTTGTCAATAACTGTATGGCTAGTATGCTCCCCATGGAGTTGTGAAAGTACGCAATATCATTGTGCGGGTTTGAACTGTACCTACATGATGACCATGGGTTTTGAGCTTAGAAACCCCATGTTTAGCGATATATAAACGTTATTACAAGTTATAAAAAGTTATTATTATTATTATTATCAATATTATTATTAATAAATGGGCTCACAAAATTATACATTTTAATATAACATCAACATTATAATACAGAAATGCATAGATATAAAAGCGGTGAGAAAGTCAGGTGTAACTTACCACTTGTTGTCTTTTCTTCTGTAAAAGGCGGAAGAGAATAAAAGAACAAATACCTTGTTCAATATTCAACCAAATAAAGACTACAATAAGCAATGGAAGCATAAACATATAGCGCCTTTATCAAACTTATATTTAAAATAAATTTTAAACTAACATTTACATTTACATATTGATTTGTCAGCAATAAATCATTGCCTTTTAAACATATGTGATCGGCTCTAATAATTGGTCAATAATTGGCAAAGATATGATCGTTTCAAGTTTACAATCATAGGTTTGTTACACACAATGTGTGAACTTAAAATGCCCATTTCTTCAAAACATGAATTACCGACAAGTGCCGGGTTTTGCTACAGCCGGTCACTCATATAAACACAAATCTGTTTCAAAAATAGCAACAACATTGTAATAAACCTTTTCGTTCTGCTCCCAGAATTGGATGTTGAGTTCTCCCATCTGCAGACACTCCCAGGTGAACCGCAGCATCTCATCCCGTTGATTAGTTACCGCATCCTCTGGAGAAGACCACTCAAACACCCGGATGTTATCCAAAGGGATGTTGGTCGTTTGAGAAATCTGTATTCTCAATGCCTCGGCACTTTCTTCCGTGACTTCTTTTAGAATGACTGCAACCATGATCTTCCTTCCTAGTTTGATAGTGATTATGAAAATAACAACATTTTATGGCAACCTTGGGCAATGTTGTTGATTGTCTCCTGTGTCAGCCCCTCTTCTCTTTCACTGTTTTAGTTTTGAATGATGGCGATTATGGATTTCTTCCTAGTCAGATAATTACATATTTGAATGAAAGGGATCTAGTAACTTTGTTGACATGTGCAAAAAGCGATGAGTGGTTGATACAATGTATATTGTTGTTATCTGATATATGTCAACTGGGTGTTGTGTGAAAATTTCAAGTTAAATGGAGTTTATATGGCCGAGTAATGAGCAAAAATGCAAAGTGACATTCACCAACTCATTGCACTCCCTTTGTACACGGTTCTGACGATCCGTTGGATAATTTGACATCTGAACACTTAAACCGTAAATATCTTTTTAACGAAAGGGAAATTTGAAAAACCAAAACCTGTCCCATGTTTTTTTTTGTTACAACAAGGTATGAAGGAACCGCTAGAATTTAAAATGGATTTTGAGGATTTGGACAATGTTACTAAGTCCCTTTAATATTGTTGTCAGCCCCTTCTGTCTCGAAAGACAATGGGTATGTGCCAAAGTCCAGTTCACGGGGCCGGATTATGAAAATGAATTATGAAAATAAAAATATTATAGTTAACATATTTGTAATGAATAGTGCTCCAAAGTAAATTAAATGTTTATTTTTCATCGTGTTATGTATAGTGTGTTATGTATTTGACTGAAATCCCTCTTTGATTAATTTTTGTTTGTTTTTCTTTCTCCTGCCTTTTAGATCTGAGTAATATCTGAATATACGTGCTATATGGTAAATGGTACCCACTAATAGAGTGGTGAAGTGTGACGTCATAAAAATCTATTTTCAGAATTTCCAAATTTGAATGTCATTTTCCGAAAGAGCATACAAAATAATGTCCAAATGTTGAAAATCGATCGAATGTTTTAAGTATTGCCTGAGATATGCCCCTCCGAGTGAATTTATTTCAATACGAAATCATTGTTATTTTGCTCTGGTTCATAACGTTATGGACCAGAGTAAAATAACAGTGATTTCCTATTGAAATCTATATATTCGGATGGTCATACCTCAGCAAATACGTCACATATTAAATTGATTGTTAACAGTTTCACTTCGATAACAAAGTAAACGAAGTAATCATTGCATGAGTTATATCATTTGGGTTAAGAATAAAACATACTTTATAATTATTTACTTCCTCAAAAATAAAGGGCCAATAAAAAGGCCAGTGAGTAAGCAAGACATGTGATGTATAGAGTACCGAAGTAGTGACGTCACATGCTTTTGTTATTGCATAGCAATGGTTCTACACAACTTTTCCTTTCATACTGGCATTAAGTAGTGGGTCGGAGTCTGGCGATTGCCTTCTTAACAACCACTAGATTACCAATTTCATAGCTTGCCTGACATTGTTTAGAACCATAACTTATGGCAATGAATAGCTCTGACGTCACACTTCGGTACTCTATAGCTTGCAGTGTGTTGGCGTAGAGCTGTGGCGTAGCGGGGTCGCGCTGAATGGAGGGGGCACGCAAAATGATTGTGTTTTTTTTTGGGGGGGGGGGGGCACACCTTTTGTGTTTTAAAACAATGTTTTTTATGTTTTGTTTTGTTTGTTTTTCAAAATTACTGGGGGGGGGGGGGGGGTACAGGACAGGCCCCCCGTGCCCCCCCCCCCCCCCCGTAGCAAACGTACAACTCACCATATATTTCATTGACTCTCTTTGCTATTTCTGACAGGAAGCCTGTAGCTAGACCCAATGTGCGCCTTTCGCTATAAAGTAGATTTAAAATGTGATGAAAATGAACAGGATATACATAAGCAATGAATATCATGTAATAAAGATACGGAAATGATGGTTGGTATATTATGCAGCAATGGTCATTTATTGGTTAAAATTCATCACCTACAGTATGATATATTTAAAAAGGTTTCTACATATAGGCCTTTTGTTTTGTTGTATTGCAAACTGTATGTAACGGTAGTAGTTTTTATCTAATATTGTGTAAACGCTAATATTGCTACGTAAGTACGAGTATTCTGCAGCTATTAGTGATTGGTTAAAACTCCTGACTTACATTATGAACAATAATACAAAAACAGGATGATATAGACGTATGTTTCACAGGTTAGGTAAGGGTAGTCTTATCTATCAAATAAAACGTCATTGCAACTACCACTTAGAACAAGGAATCAGTATTATCACTTCCAAGCTAACTTTGGAACTGAAGAACTTACTTCCAAAAGGCGCTAAAACCACTTTTCATACAAATTGAGTTAACAAAATATCTACATGTATAATCTTTCTCGGAATCCCCATCTTACGACAAATCACTCACTCAAAATCAAAATATAGAAATTTCAATTTTCATATTCCCATAGGCATGTGTACAAAGTGGGACAAATGAACCTGTTTTCCTCGGAAGTTGTACAAGTGGATTTAGTGCCTTTTGGTTGAAAGCTCTTCGTTACTGTCTTACGAAACTTAATATAAACTGAAACCCTTTGATAAGCTGCAACGTGTACACCAAACGTTATTTAATTATTGAAGATTGTCAGGGCAAAAACGTATGCTTACTAAAAGTACACGAACACTGGACAGTGAATCTGTATCCCTGCACTTTGTCCAGGTGGTGGCTTCCCCTCTGTAAATAAATGTACACATGCAAACAGATGAAGTCTTGTAAATAAAAACAGGTGGTTATTTGATATAGCGCTAATCACGTAGCGTAGCGTAATACATCATCGCAGATCATAGATATAGAGTGTTGACATAGTCGAGAACTAACAAAATGTTGATAAATTGTGGATTTCTTTGATTATGATATGTCCACTAGTGGGGTACCTTAAAAGGAAAGTCGTGACACAGTGGACAAAAGTGGCGTTTTCAGGAAAGTTATGTCTTCATATATACGATTTAAAAAAGTGCTTGCTCCAAAAATCTAATGATCGGATCATGTTCAAGATGGCGGCCATCTTGCAATTTGGGTGGATCATTTGTTGCTTGTTTCTTGCCATTCAGATGGAATAATATATCATTCTGCACAATATGAATACATTATAATACAAGCTGATCAACAAAGACATATCAGTAACTTACGGATTGTGTTCAGGAGTCTGTCTATTTCGGCCCTGTCGAAGTCTTTCATCATGCGCACTTCGACCTGGTTGATATGGTCGGTCAGTCTGTGTTCCACTATCGGCCCAGGGTCCTCCTGGCGGGCGTCGGGCATACCGACCTCCTTCGACAGCTCCTCGAATGCACCTAGTATATCATGGTAACCGCAACAGGTACATTATTTGAATTATATCAATAACTGCATAAAGAGGAGGATGAGGATGTGGTGGAGGAGGTATAGAATGATAAACAAATGATGCAGTCGTTCAGTTTGTGTTAACATGACGGCCCAGGTCCCCTTGTCACATGGGCGTCGATAATTACGTAATACCCATTCATCAGAGGGGGGGGGGGGGGGGGGGGTGGATGAATGGATCATCCCCCCCCCCCTCCCCCCGCCCCTGATCAATGGGTATCAATGACAGATCGACGCCCGTGCCTTGTCATGTTTCAGGCATTCCGACATTCACAAAGATATCTTTTAACACGCCTTTGCTGAGGCGTAATCAATATTTGAAACGGTAGTAAAAGGGGAGCGTGAGGAGGAAGGAGAAAAGGAAGAAGAATAAGAATAGGATGAAGAAATAAAACGGGTTAGAAAGAGAAGGAAAAAGAGACAAAGGAAACCGTACAGAAACAAGAAGTAAGATGATGATAATGACGATGGCGATGAATGATGGTGGTGATCGTGATGATGATGATGAGGATGATATTGATGATGATAGTGATGGTGATGTTGGTAATGGTGATAATGGTGCTGTTGCATGGTGATGTTGCTGATGGTGATTATAGTGATGGGGATTTTTGCTGATGGTGAAGGTGATGATTATGATGATGGTGATGATAAAGATGATGATGATGATGATGATGATGATGAAGATGATGATGATGATGATGATGATTTTGAAGATGGTGATGATAAAGATGATGATGATGATGATGATAAAGATGATGATGATGATGATGATGATGATAATGATAAGGATGATGATGATGATTGTGATGATGATAAAGATGATGATGATGATGATGATGATGATGATGATGATGATGATGATGATGATAGTGATCAGTCGCGTAGCGTGGTCTGACTGATTTGGGGCGGGGGCGGCACGCAAAATTATTGGGGGGGGGGGGCACACTTAATGTATTTTTTTTTCTTCAAAAAGTGGCCACTTATGTTTTCTATTGTTTTTTTTTTAATTATTGGGGGACACAGCCCCCCCGCTCGTGCACCCCCACGTAGCTACGCCACTAATAGTGATGGTGACGCAAATGAGGGTGAGGAGGAGAGAAAGCTGAACGATACGAATTAAAAGTCACAATCAATAACAAAGAAGAGATATATCATATTTCTTCACCTTCACAATCAATAGGGGGGGGGGGGGGGGTGGACGACATGCGTACGGTGGGCAAACAGGGGGCCGGGGGAGGGCGAGGGGGCTAAACTTCGGAACAAGAGATATATCATATTTCTCCACCTTCACAATCAATAGGGAGGGGGTTGGACGACATTGCGTACGGTGGGCAAACAGGGGGCCGGGGGAGGGGGTAAACCATATACAGTATATCACATTTCTTCACCTTTGACGGCAGCATTGATTCGGTTGATGGTGGCAGACTTTCCATCTCCGACCACGCCACTGAACCCGATGTTGACGGTCGGTTGCTCAATGACGATCCCTGCCGCGCTGCCCACCTCATAATGCTCGATATCATCTACTAGCTTAGGTTGGGCTAGAAGAGAATCGTGATTGAGGTGTTGTGAACATGAGCCAGATTGGTGTAGATATGAATAGGCAAACACTTTTTAAAAGGGATCTACACACTTAGTCAAACAGGTTGAATTGAGGTGCAAAGTATCGACGAAAGGTGTAGATATTTAAGGCGTATCACAAACTTTTAATATCCCGCCCAACATGCGCAGATTGCAGAGAGTGTGAATGATTACCGACAACTACTGGAGAAAGGAGCCAAGGCAAAAGCAAAACGCAAAACTAACCACAATTCTATTCTTATCCTAACCCTATTATTGCAAACATGTGCACTTACCAACCCTAACACATGGTACTCAGTGGCGTAGCGTGGTCGAACTGGTTGTTTTTATTTGTATTTTATTTATTTTATTTTATTTAATTAATTTATTTTTATTTTATTTATTTTATTTTATTTTTTTATTTTTTTTTTTTTGGGGGGGGGGGGTCGCAAAATCATTGGGGGCACACCTTATTTATTTGTTCTTTCTTTTTCAATTGTCCCCTTTTGTTTCCTACTGTTTTTTATTATTGGGGGGGGGGGGGGGGGAGGGGGACGACGGGGGGGGGGGGGGGGACGTGTACCCATGCCCCCCGTCGCTACGCCACTGATAAGACTTATCATAAACTTACCATTAATAATGAATATCTATACAATATTACAAAACTGCAAGTACCACATATATTGCATTGGGCATAACATGAAGTAATGACATATATCATGACGCAATTAATGTCTCAAATCAAGTATCATATGATTTACATAATACGTTGTTTTAAGTTTTTTAGGGAATTTTGTAAACTAGTTAATTATCATTATTATAAATGTTCATCAAAACGTGCATGACGGTTCGGGAAGTATTACATACATTATGTTAGAAACATAATTACTTTTATATACTTACCATTCATTGTGCAACAGCATTCGTTCACAAACTCACATAAAATGAAAACAAAACCAAATCGTATATTTTGTGTAGCTTGTATGAATCAATAACAAAAAGTTGTAATAATGTACTGCAAAGTCCTACAAACATGAATTATGTGCGCGTTGCACTAAAATCAATATATCACATGTTTTAGTTGATATGACCCAGATTTGTGTTGTTGTTCACTGCCTAAGTCTATTATACGTTATGACGAATTAAATCTTTACAAACCCGTGACTGTGATGTAATTGTACATGTACTAGTTAGTGTGTTTTCAGCTACATATCATTGGAGATCTTTGTCCCGCAACGTCAGGTCAAAGGTTTGTTGGGATTCCCCGATTGACGGTTGTGTGCGACACGTCGTATGAAAATAAAAGCGAGTATACAATTATAAATATATTATGGTCTATTTTGATTGATGTTTGTAATCCATTTGAAGGGAATCTAACTTACAACTACTCTTTAGAAAGTGGAACCCGTGACTGGGACTTATACTGCATGTATTATGTTGCATGTTACCTTGGTGACCAAACATGATTGGCGACCAAAGTAACATTGGCGATGTTTGCAATTTTCTATGAACATTATTGGTGAAGTGGGACACCCCGGCCCCCAACCATCGGTCTCGGTCTCGTTTTGTGGGGTGTAAATAACGCACCACATGCCCCCCCCCCCCCCCCCCCCCCCCCCACAGACTCGCCTCCCTTGAAAAATCCTGGCTACGGGCCTGATGATCTACACATTAATATTTGGTATTCATTTGAAGGGAATATAACTGGCAAGTAATAGAAAGTGGAACCCGTGATTTGGCCGTATAGTATACTACAGTACATGTACTATGTTGCATGTTACGACAAAACATCCCATCGGCGATGTTTGCAATAATATCGCGCAACGTCAAGTACACACATCGGAGTTCAAAGGTCTGTGGGGATTCCCCATTCATCGATTGTACAATGAGTCAACTGCGTATAGTTCCATTGGGAACTTTACCCACCGATCTAAAATCATATCGATGACTATACCATGTAATGAAGTAGCACAGTGACTGTTTGATATTCACGCCCAACAACCTACTACACATTGTGGCTGGATTCCTTATATGAGAGACACATCCAAGGATACATGCATAATTGTATATAGATTCAATTCTAATGAGCAAATACAATATCGCGATATTCAAAGATGTGCCATTTGATAATATTTATTATTAAAAATAAGATATAGTTGTTAATGAAATGAGTATGAACTATGAAGAGAATTTAAATTGGCAACAATGTACATTTCTGACTGATTGATATCAAACGTAACTAAAAAGTGTTGATGTAAATTTTGTTTAGGGACAGTTGAATTAGCCAACTGAACATCAAGTGCATGCAGTACAAATTTGCATAATATGTAGACGTTCAAACTTTTTGCGTGCATTCCCACTTACCCACTTGTAATCATAGAATAAGTTAAGAGCGTAGGTATATGGAACTTGGAACCTAACAGACTACACAGTACCGAAGTAGTGACTATGACGGAAAGTACATGTTGGTTGAAATATCCCATTACACGTCAAATATGTTACAGAAATTCATGTAAGTTCACAGGTTTGCAGTATTTTCCTACTTGGCGCTTGCAAGATCAATGACGTAGCTCTATTGGGCAGTGGCGTAACTCTATGAGAGGGAGGGGGAGGGGGCACGTGCCTTTTCTAATAATATGAAGGAAAAACAACATAATAGGGTTACACCCGTCGGGGGGGGGGGGGGGCATACTACAAAACAATCGAAAACATGAGGGAATTAAACAAAAAAAGGCAATAAATACATAAGGTGCATGCCCCCCAATAATTGTTAGTGCCCCCAATCAGTCCAACCACGCTACTCTACTGAAATAAGTACATGGAATGTGCCCACTTTTCTGGCGATCACGTGCATACAATTATAAGGTATCACACGTGCTAAACTCGAAAGTCTAATACAATTTGCATAACTTGTCCATATTTACCGTTCGAAGATGTTTCACTTTTATTAGAACTTGGTGTCCATCTCAAGAGCTTTGAGTAACAATTATGATTATGATGATTGTATTATTGTTTAGCTAGTTTACGTATTACGGGACGTGCAATTTTGTGTGAGTATTCTGATCACCGAATGTATGAATAATGAGTAAACTAATACCTCATGTTAAGGTATTTTGTGGGATAACAATTTCAATTCAGATATAATTCCATGGCTTATGACCTTGACAGCCCTGTTCAATTTAAAATGCCCGCTCCTGATTTTATTTACGAAAGGATGTCATTTATTCGTTGCAATTTGTAAATCACACCAACCAAATGTCTATTAAAATAACCATGTCGTCTTTCAGCTTCTATTTATACTATAAGGGGTCTTATAGTAAAATACAAAATACGCGTGCCATTTATTTGATACTAGAAGGCAGGAGAGCTATTTTGTATAAAGACGGTATCATGGAGACTATAGCTAATTATATTCCACATACTAAGAATCTTGCTCTACGATTGGTCAAAAGTTAATCACGTGATGAAACATAGTTTCGCCCATCATTGATGGGAGAAGAAAATTTCGTTACACTGTGTAGATATCTTGGGCGAAAGTGCGTTGCACTCACTAGATAATTGGTAAAGTACTATCTACACTCCGCGGTTGCATTGAATTTAACGTGGAGTGTGTGGCCACTCAAATTCCGTACCGGCGCGATAACTCTATGCGCGCGAATTACAAATTTAATTGTATTCGTTGTGCATACGGTAGTACACTGCACGCTATGCACTGTACATACGTATCGTACATTACACCCTATACTGATTACACCGTTTGCTGTTAATTGCTCGTTCTGTTGCTCTACTAAAATGGCGGCAACAAACGTAAGGTTTGAGCTTTTTGAGGAGGATAAAATGGACACGATTTTACTTGAGAGTGAAAATAAAAATACAAAGCGACAACTTAATTTCAGCCTGAAAGTGATCCAAGATTATTGCGATGCTGCATGAATCATACATTTTGACAAACTGTCTGACATGGACTTGGAATCGCTAGACCAAGTGGTCGGGAGTTTGTATGCTGGTGTGAAATCGCGAAATGGTGAGTCCTACAGTAAGAAATCTCTACAAGCTTTGAGGGATGGGGTCTGCAGAGACATTTTTTGAAATTGCGAGACATAGACATTATCAAGGATACCAACTTTGCGAAACCTGGTCGAGTGTTCAAAACTGTTCTTCGGAAACTCAAGGAAGAGGGGAAAGCCAATGTAAAACATCATATACCTGTCAGTGAAACCGACATGAATACGATTCATGACAGTCTAGTCTAGACCAGGTCCAGGACTCTCCTTGTGGACTACAACGTAAAGTTTTCAATTTCATCGACATTATGACCAATTGTGCGAACAGGGGTGAAAAGAATTTGCATGTTGAACTGTTATGGAATTGTCATGGAATAACATATTGGTAAGTAGATCAAACCTAGTAACACAGTAACAGTAGACTAGTACTAGATCTAGAAGTAGAAGATGTCCGATGAGAAATATAAAGCAAATAATCACCTTTTGGTTTCAGGCGATGGCAAACTATCACTTCCTCGGCGATCTGAATGTATACGCTTATTGCCTCGGAAGTAATAGTTTGTGCCATCGCCTTTACAAACGATAATTATTTGCTTACTATCGCCATAGGTTCATTTCGGAAACCGAATAGCATAATTATGCTAATTACATGCGTTACCCAACAAGTTCAAAGTGGGAATACTGTTCAGTGTTCAAATACCTATTCAGGTGATTAATAATATTTATAATACAATTGTAGTGACTATAATCAATATAATAGGCCTACGTGTGTAAACGATTGTAGTGACTGTTAGCTGGTTACAGTGGTCCCTAGTGTATAGTAAAGATGATACATTCTAGAATTGATAGATGCTAATGAATTCATAATTCTTTTAAGAGAGTTAATGAAATTTTATTTCAGAGATAGCTATAGTACAATATAAACATAATACAATACATGAAGCTAGGCATATACAAAATACATAATACAATACATGAAGCTAGGCATATACAAAATAAGTGCAGGCATTATAATAATATCATATAAGTATTAAACTAGAAAACATATGGGGGGTTTCTATAGATAACCCAGGTCAGCTAGATTCCTAAATATATGTGTTATATTGTAAATTCATTAAGCATACTCATTTCTGAGGAAAAATATAAAATGACAGATTCGATGACCTGACATTCTGAATAGATCCTTGATGCAATTCGATCCAAAATTATTAGAATAAACTGTTTTTCTTTGCTTACCTAAATAACAAACAATATTCAACAGAAACTCGACATTTACATGAAAATAATATTATTCAAGGGACTTAGTAACATTGTCCAAATCCTCAAAATAAAATGTTAATTCTAGCGGTTCCCTCATACCTTGTTGTATTCGTATTAACAATACGATCATGGGACAGGTTTAGGTTTTTCCAAATTCCTTTTCGTTACAAAGATATGTACGATCGAAGTATTCAGATAAGAAAAACTCCGGTGGAGTTTAGAAACCGTATACAAAGTAATTGCAGTGAGTTAGTGAATATCACTTTGCATTTTCGCTCATTACTTGGCCATGCAATGTCCATTTGACTTGAAATTGTCACACAATACCCTGTGGACATATGAGATAACAACAGTATCATTGCATTGCATCAACCATTCATCACTTTTTGCACTGGTCAACAAAGTTACTGATCTCTTTTAGTTCAAGGGTAACATTTTTTCACATAATCATGATGATTTAGTATATCAATTATCTTGTAAGGAATAGTTTACTTTACATGTTGTAATACATTTTTTTGTAAAATAAAAAAAAAATGGCTTCAATTCAATTCATGTAGTTAATCCACAAATGTCATCTCCAGACACCCACACTATTACACAATGATATTTAAATATTACGTGTGCCTTTAAACTAGTTACCGTTTAACTACTTGAACTCACAGCAAAAAGTACATTTAGTTCATTTTACGAGAACACATAATCTCCTCGTATATATTATTATACAGTATTATATTCATCGAATATATATACTCACCTGAAGAAATCTATAAAACATAACACGAGACATTGACTAAAAGAATACTGCTTATGCAAAGGTAAATCACTTATAACAATATATTACACACTTCCCTTACTTATTCTGCAATTACCATTGTTTATAGGCAATCCGTGCATTTGTAATTATTTAATCCTTCGGAGTTCTAAATTATCTAAATTTATTTGTTCATACAGGGCTTCAGTTGGGAACATATAATCAACTTGAATTACTACTCTCAAAAAACGATTTTATAATGTTTGTAATTTATGGCGATTAGTTTGATTCGTGTTGCCCCAAAAAACGTTACAATAATCAAAATGTGGCTGTACAATTGATTTATAAAACATTAAAGGGGAAGTTTAGTTTTGGTATAGAGGGCGCTGCACATCGCAATTTTGTTGTGAGGTAATGAAAAACTGAGTGTCGAATTTGAGAGAACATGCAATTTTAATGGCAGAATAAACTTTATTTGGTCAAAATCGACCCAGAAACGGCTGAAATATCAATAAATATATCTGATCTTATAATTATTTGGGGCCCAAATAATTAGATGATTTTTTGAAAAAATAAAAAAAAATGCTTGCACTTTTTCAAAAAATTTTAAAAGCGTTTTTTAAATGGTTGTTGATGATCTCGCTATTTAATCATTATATCAACAAAACATCACATGCATAATTTTGGTTGAAAATGGTTGAAACCAATGCCTTTTAAAAAAGCGCCCTCTTGTGTTTTAATGGCTCTTTTTGAATGATAACAGGCGTTTTACTTGGTCGTTTGTAATTTTGTGTACCTTTCGAGCATGGTGGAGTTATAACTATTAGTTTATAATGTTACTGTGCAGGTTTTGGCTACTAAAGTTTAGCCTTACCAAAACTAAACTACCCCTTTAAAGCTGTTCGATTATCAATAAAAGTCCGAATTCTTTTCAAAAGATAAAGTACCTTAAGCATGTTCTTATGAACATAAGTAACATGATTATTCCAGTCTAATTTCTCATAAATTATGACACCAAGATATTTACATGACTGAACTCGTCGTATAATCATATCATTAATACATATGGGATGGTTTAAACAAAAATTACATTGCAACCTTTTAAACGTTGGGCTGATCCAAGCACCATGAATTCACACTTATTCATATTGACAGTTAATGTATTACTTCTGAACCATGATGACATTCTTACTAAACCATTATTCAATTTCATAGTAACATTATTCAATTTGTCCACAATAATATTAGAATTGCTAGTAGAATCAAATAAGCATGTATCATCTGCATACAAGGATATATCACAGTCAGATAAGCATTTGGGCATATCATTTACAAACAGAGAAAACAATAATGGACCAAGTATTGTCCCCTGGGGGACACCACAAGTTACAGTTCGTTTTTGAGACTCGACTCCGTTCACAACAGTAAATTGCTGTCTACAATCAAAGTAATTATCGAACCATTTCAGAGTGATTGCATCAATGTCATACAATTTTAATTTATTCATTAAAATGATATGGTCTACAGTGTCAAATGCTTTCCGTAAATCAATCATCACCGCTCCCGTTAAGTTGCCTCTGTCAATTTCTTCCAGCCACTGTTCAGTTACATTAAGTTGAGTTGTTTATGTCGAGTGTTTTTGTCTGAAACCCGATTGTCAATTTGACAAGATACTATTTTCAGTTAAATATCTCATTAACTGGTCGGATACAACTTTCTCCACAATTGTAGCTAATATATGAATAATAGATATATGACGATAATTATCTAGGCTATATTTATTACCAACTTTAAAGATTGGGGTTACACGAGCAAGTTTCCACTGACTAGGAACAATTCCTAGCGAAAGAGATAGATAGATAGATAGATAGATATATCGGTATTTATTGAACAAAATTAACAAGACTGTAGTCCGAAGACTAAAATGCCTTGCGTACATGAACATATGAACATACATACATAAATAAACTACAACACAATAAAAATATAATTTAACATCAAAATACAACAAAATGATACATATTTATGAATTCATTTGGCAAGAAAGGCACTAACATTAAAAATGTGATTATTATAATATGCATATTCTCATTTACTTTTAATTTTAATATAACAATAACAAAGAACCAATTTACTAATTCGTTACTTACTTTTAAATATGTAATACTAACTAAATATTGAATCTAACAAAGTGTAAATTAATACAGTACATGTATATTATCTTTTGAAAAATTACAATAATAAGCATCACCAAAATGCAAAAATAAGAGCATAGAAATTATTTAATTAAAGGATATTAAATCCCACTATCTATTTTATATCATATTCCTAACATAAATTAAGTTTATCATACTCAATAACGAGTAGTCAAATGTAATATCAAAAGGGAAGCAATACAGGGTATAAAGATTGAGTAATAAAACAAGTCTTAATTCATGTTATATTCCTAACACAAATTAAATTTATCGTATTCCATTTATACAACGTACATTATTACAAACTATGTTTAATTAAAATTGAGTACCTACTAGTTTGTAATGATAATGGGCACGTTTTAGTTATTTAGATGCAGAATTACCACAACAGTTCTTTACCGTTTACAGTATTTTTGATGCACATTGTTTCAAAAGTCATACGCGATTATGGCTTTTTTTCTTGAAACAATTGCTTTTTAACATCATCAACATTCGCATCAGATTCCCACGTGTTTTGGCCCTTTGAACTCGTGGCAACGTCCACATCATGGGGGACGGTTGAATGTTTCCAATCAGGAGTACTTGCAAGTTTGTATTTGTATAGTCTCGTCTTTATGGCCTTTCGATTGAACTCATCCTTATCCTCTGGGGTGACACGATGTTTCACGGAGGGAACCTTCGTGAAGATTCGTACAGTGGATGTCTGTAACGTCTTAGGCAGACCTGCAGGCATCTGAAAAAAAAACAGACTCGATGCATTAACAATACATGCAATATAAAACACTTAACACTAAGGTAATCCCCCACTTGGTCTAAACCCGCTTCGTCTAATATCCACTTCGTCTAATCCTAAATGGTCTAAACCCATTTCGTCTACAACCACTTGGTCCATTAGCCGGTTCGTCTAATAACCATTTGGGCTATACCCTTATTGTCTAATATCCACTTGGTCCAAACCCACTTAGTCTAATGCCATTTCGTCTAATCACCAGATTGTCTAATATTCGATTCGTCTAATATCACTTCGACTATTTACCAGTTCGTCTAATACCACTACGTCTAATACCCATTTGGGCTACACCCACTTCGGCTATATCCAGATGGGCAGTTCATCACTTGGTCCAATCACCATTTCATCAACTTCCCGTTTGGTCTAAAGGTCTAATGTTACGTTGGTGTAAAGTTTGATATGATAAATGTAATTCAGTGTCAGTAATAGTGTCCACTAAGTTCAATAGTTCAACAGGGGCCGCGGAAAGGTTTTGAAAGAGGAGGGCTGACCACATTTCAATTGTTATATAGTGTGTTATTTTATGTTTATGTATTTCTTTGTTTTTCCGCGGCCCCTGTTCAAGAAATGTTTTAACCCATGTGAGATCATATGCACCCGCACGAAACTAGACAAGTTAAAATTACCACTAAATAACGAGTGTAATACAGTTATATTTTGTGAAAGCATAATGTTACCCTATAATTTATAAATATTTGTGAAATATCTTAATATTAACCTGTGAATCATGTTTGCTCCTCTCTGTAGTCAAATGAACCCTGCTAGCAGACATCGCTTTTTGTGCGTGCCAAATGTTGCTTATGAAACTTGTTTGATAAATTTTCTTTATTTAAGCATTAACGCTTAAACAATGGCAAGCTTAATATTGCCATTGGAAGATAGGTGACAAACTACTTGCCAAAGTATTTTCTTTTCTTTTTCTATTGAGACTGTGGTAGATATTTGTAAGACTATTGATGCCTTGAAATGCCGCGTGTGCTACTTGCGGGGGGGAGGGGGGGGGGGGGGGGGGCATACCGCTTTGTTTTGTACGAGATTGCAATTCCACATTAATATTAATTAGGTTATTTAGCCCAAAATACGAAAATAAAAAATGTGTTAGGACCCTGATGGCAAAATGACACTTCAGGTCCACTTTTACAAAACGTCTGAACAGCTTTCAGTTGACGGATGGGGATCAATGTAACACGCAAAAAAAAAATCAGAGTGAACAGCCCTCCAATTTGGATTCTACGAATGAAATTGAATGCGTCCCTCCATTTAAACTATATATCGGTCAATAAAGGAGTTCAATTGATTTAGCATAATATTACAACAATATAGTACTAATTCTCGTAAAGGTATTGTGAAGCCGACATTAGTTAACGTATGTCACGGAGAAAGATCTCAAAAAGAAAGAATATATAATTACATGTAGTCAGTTTAAGCGATGTTTGGGTATTTTGCTTGGTAAACGCTCACACATTAGTACTTATGCGTGGGTCACGTAGCTAGCGCGGGTCACGTAGGGGTCATGCATACCGATCTGGCACTCCGTGAAATCTGTTTACGAACTTACACACCGGCCGAAAATACGTATGTACCTATTTAACCGACGTCCCTCAGTTTAATCAGTTTTAGGTCTATAACTCCACGAAAGAGAGATTTCAAGCCCTAATTTTTTCAGGCATGCTATTAAATGACATTTCCTTTCATATAAAAACCTTGCAACTTCTGAATTTTGGCTTGCAAAAGAGGATCTCTCCCTTTAAACAATGAAATGAAAACTTCTGAAAGGATTATAAAAATTACTATTTTTGAGAAGAACAAAATATATAAAAAAAAAAAACAGCAGCCAGAGCAACGCCAGCCTACACTGGAACTACGTGACCCGGTTTATAGAAGAAAAAAAAAACTCACCCCAGGTTACACACCAAACTGAGATAATATGTTCGCGCGCAGCTGGGGGGATAATGGTACATGTCACCCCCCCCCCCCCCCCCCCCCCCCCCCACACACACCTTGTGAGGTGGGGGATGCATCCCCCTCATCCCCCCGTTGTCTACGCCCCTGTTTGACGATATATACGATTTTATGGAACCTGTTTTTTTTAAGGTACCTGATTATAACACCCACTATCTTGTTTTATTTTAGGTGGTCAATATACACAGTTTGATGAAAGTTCACTTGTTTATAGCGGCCACATATCTATTTTCCTTTGGGCGGTGACACTGGTGAGCGTACGAACGATATTTTGGGACTTGTCTATGAAGGTCACCTGATTGTAGCGACCAATTAGTTTTCTCTTTTACACAGGTTTCGTCTAGTGAAACCGCTGTTGCTAAATATCCATAGAGCTATAAGTACAGCCCTATGAAATCTTTCATACGGTATTTAGGCGGAGGCCATCACAGAGGTTAATGTGGGCGATCGTTAGACCAAATGAGAATTAGACTAAATGGTCATTAGCCGAAATAGTGTTTAGACGAAATGGCATTAGACGAACTGCTTTTAGACCAAGTGGAAAATAGACCTATTGGTATTAGACCAAATGGTAATAGACCAAATGGTAATAGACTAAATGGATATTAGACCAAATGGTTATAGACCAAACGGTAATTAGACGAATTGCATATATACCAAGTGAAGAGTAGCCTAACTGAGAATTAAACGAACTGGTATTAGACGAAGTGATAATAGACGAAACGAGGAAAAAAAAAGTAGACGAAGTGACAATTGGCCCATATGGTGATTAGACGAAACGGCAATTGCCTAAATGGGCATAAGACCTAGTGATGATTAGACCAAATGGGTTTTGACCAAGTGAATATAAACCAACACTAATATGTGTGATCAGGAACATAAATCTCTACAATTCATGACGAAGGGAATGATCAGTAGGCCTTAAATTGTATCATATCTAATTCTGCCACTGCTAGCTCCGCGACATTGCCAAAACCATTGTATGCAATACCAGAGGTGGTTTTACGTCCATTGTTTGTATTTTTCTCTCACTCTAGACTTGCACATCCTTCTGTACAGGATCACTCCTGCCAATACATATTTTCAGCAACTCCATTTGTTGCAATATGCTGCTAAATATATTGTTAATTGATGTTCTCATTCAATCTGGAATCTACTTCCAATGCTATAATATTCCATAACGGTGTACTGTACACACCTGATGCGCAGTCCACATTTTATTATACATTCAATCATTCGTAGGGATGTTTATCTTTCTCATACCTTGCCCCATAATACGGGAATTGTTATTGAAAGAACAATTGTGTATGTACCTCATCCGGTGTTAGATGTCGACACTCTCCATCTTTCATCTTGAATGTTATAGCGTCGAATGGGTTTGCATCCTGATGTCCATAGTCGAAATGACACACCTGCAACCAGACGGTTATATAGTGATAATGATATAATAGTAACAATACTACTAATAATTATACTACTACTACTACTACTGCTACTACTACTACTGCTACTACTACTACTACGACTACTACTACTACTACTACTACTACTACTACTACTACTACTACTACTACTACTACTACTACTACTATACTACTACTACTACTACTACTACTACTACTTCTACTACTACTAATAATAACAATAATGCTCAGAATACAGGTTTCTTATACATAGCGCTATTCACAAAGTAACACATCGCGTCAAAATGCAACAATAAATGCATCAACACTAACAAGGAAGATACAAGCTATACCACATCAGGAGAAAATTAATATATTTGTAAAACAGATGCAGTGTAAGCGCATTCCACTATACATAATCTGCAACAATGCATCTTTTATCAGCAAAAATAAAATTATATATTAAAACGACACGTTTTGAAAGTGTTACGTCACTGAACGAAAATTGGTAGTATGTGTGAACAAAGTGAGATTGTTATTTAAATAGGAAGGTGATATTTCACATACACATACAAACACATTTTGATCTGAATACGTTAAATAAATTTTAATCAAAGTTGATGTTGATGTTGATGTTGAGGACAAAACTTACAATAATAAATCCTAGAAACATAGTAAACAAGTAACGAGTTTGTTAAAGCTGTAGTTGTGCATTTGCCTCCTTTTAAAAAAATTGGAATGAATGATAAAACGCCGTGTATTTTCATTGTATCATGAATTGAATTGAATTGAGTTGTGTGTAATGCTTGGCATTTCATTTTCGATATAAATAGTTACCTCCACTAGAACATTTCCCTTCTTCCATATGACTGAATCAGATTTGGCAGTCATGTTCTCTCCGATCCATTGCAGGAGTTCACATTCGTCTTGAGTTGTAAGCTAAAAGACAATAAACAAGTTTACTATTGTGTCTAAAGTTTGATATGCTTCATGATGTTGGTGGTGATCTAACCCGAAGAAATAATTTAAACGTGATACTAACTCATTGCTTTGCTTATTTCTTACGGTTTTGAATTCAAAATAAGAAGGTAAATAATCAGGATGTATTCAGTTAATACTTACAACTACAGTCAAACGACAATAAAGGGACAGGTCCACTTTTACAAAACGTCTGAACAGCTTTCAGTTGACGGATGGGGATCAATGTAACACTAAAAAAAAAAAATCAGAGCGAACAGCCCTCTAATTTGGATTCTACGAATGAAAAACGAATGCGTCCATCCATTTAAACTATATATCGGTCAATAAAGGAGTTCAACTGATTTAGCATAATATTACAACAATATAGTACTAATTCTCGTAAATGTAGTGTGAAGCCGACATTTGTTAACGTATGTCACGGAAAAAGATCTCAAAAAGAAAGAATATATAATTACATGTAGTCAGTTTAAGCGATGTTTGGGTATTTTGCTTGGTAACCGCTCACACATTAGTACTTATGCTCGGGTCACGTAGCTAGCGCGGGTCACGTAGGGGTCATGCATACCGATCTGGCACTTCGGGAAATCTATGTACGAACTTACTCACCGGCCGAAAATACGTATGTACCTATTTAACCGACGTCCCTCAGTTTATTAAGTTTTAGGTCTATAACTCCACGAAACAGAGATTTCAAGCCCTAATTTGTTCAGGCATGCTATTAAATGACATTTCCTTTCATATAAGACAATAACCTCGCAACTTTTTAATTTTGGCTTGCAAAAGAGGATCTCTCCCTTTAAGAAGGTTTCCGAAGGATCACGATACAATATACTTTTAATTTAACCGCATTATTACTGCATCCACTTTAGATTGATGTCTTCACCGTGCATGAACTTGACCTTCATTTAAACAATACATCAACATTAAAATAACAGACCTGAGATTCCGCGTTTTCAATTTTGATCACCAGCTGATAGAGTTGCCTTTTGTGGATGCGGTCAATTATCTCCTTTGCTTTGCGTATCCCCCTGCCGTCGGAATGGTAGTTTGAGATGACATCCAGGATGGAATCTTTCAATTTACAAAACACGTACGGATCGTTCACGGCTTCAGGCAGACGGCACTTCCTTCTACAATGATACAATCATGTTACATTAAAATGTGATGGTTATATAAATGTGATGTTAAAGCAATGGCAGGGTTCGTATGATGGTAGTAGAACTATGCATACAATATGTAATTGTAACCACACCCCACTCACCCTTTTAAAAAGCAATATGCTTAAAGCGATGAATGTAAAGAGATTGCCGTGGGTGTGTATATTGATCTTAGTAAAGCTTTTGATTGTTTAGACCACCAGATTTTATTACGCAAATTGAATTTCTATGGAATTAGGGGTACCCCGCTAAACTGGTTCAAAAGTTATTTGTTAAATAGAAGGCAGTTCGTTGAGTATAATGGGGTACATTCTGATATAATGCAGATAGAGCAAGGGGTTCCACAGGGAAGCATTCTGGGTCCGTTACTTTTCCTATTATTCATAAACGATATTGTTAAGTCTTCTAAAATGTTACATTTTATTTTATACGCCGATGACACTAATGTATTTCTTTCACATACTGATATTGATGAATTGATGTATCAAGTAAATCAAGAATTGGACAAAGTTTTAAAATGGTTTTATGCGAATAAGTTGCGAGTCAATCAATCCAAAACAAAATTCATGATTTTTAATTTTAAGGACAGATGTAAAAACATACTTTATGATGTTAATTTGAAACTAGATGAAATTGATGTTGAACAAGTTCTAAATGCGAAATTTCTTGGAGTCACTATTGATAATAAATTGACATGGGAAAAACACATTGAGTCAATCTCTAAAAGGGTCAGTTCTAATATTGGTGTCATGGGTAAATTACGAAGTGTCCAACCGCAGAAATTATTGGTTACTTTGTATAATGCAATTATATATCCATATCTATCATATTGTAACTTAGTATGGGGAAGAACATTTTACAAATTTTTGAAGCCATTATTTATATTACAGAAACGTGCCATACGGTTATGCTGTAACGCAGAATACAGGGCGCATACTTCTCATTTGTTTAAATCTCTAAAATCGCTCAAACTGCCAGATGTTATTTCCCATAATACCTCGTTATTCATGTATAAGTCTAAGCATGCTATGTTACCACCCATCTTTAATGATCACTTTTGTTTAAATTCTGATGTACATTTATTGAATACCCGGAATAGAGATAATTTTTACTTACCAAGATTCCGTTCTTCTTTTATGCAACATAAATCAATTAGATTTCAGGGACCTGTACTTTGGAACACACTAAATGATGTATTAAAGGGTGAAAAGAGCTACAACCTTTTTAAAAATAGACATAAACAAGCGATACTCGAGACTTATTGAATTCACAAAATTAGCATTCTTGTAAAAATAAGAATTATATATTAATTAAAATGATGTATCTAGATAGACACTTTTAGCTATAGAATAGCTGTTGAATTTAGAATGTAAGTTATTAAAAGTATTGTTTTAGTTTTTAGTTTTTAGTTGTTATTGTTTTAGTTTTTAGCTTAATTAAGGGGCTGCTGATATACAAGTTTCTACTTTATAGCTACCCCGGCATATGTATGTACATGTATAATTGTATGATTCACCATTATTGTATATGTATTATATTTTATGATGCCGAATAAATGTTAATTGAATGTTAATTGAAGCGCCTTGCAATATTTCTTCAATAATTCAAGCAATACATGAAACTGTATTATCAATGTGTATTGTTCCAATGAATACTTACAACTTATACATCCTTATTAATACACATACACTATAATGGCGGATGGTGTTGGAGGTCAATTTAACCTTCTATGCACGTGTATGTTTGCTTACTGAAACAATTTTAGTTGAACATAATTGTTCCAGTAGCAAATATGGTAATCATTTACCGGTGCATTATCATGGGTATTGCGAAAAATAGCATAATTATTAATTCCTTTAACATGAATCAAGGATCGTACTACGTTCCAGTATAAGAACGATATTTAACCTGTGTTTTAATTATGACGAAATGTTGTCGATCGAAACCCCTGGTGGAACATAATATTTTCTATAAAACGATCACATTGATGATTTGAACAATGTATTTATACCCATTCTCTGTGGTGTAATGTAGATCTCTGGAAGCTTCCGTCAGTGCATCTCTTACCCTGAAATGAGAACAAACAACTCATTGTACTTTCAGTGACGTCTAGTACAGTAGCGTGGATGGGAAATTGTTCAATAATTTATTGTACAATATATGATTAATAAATACAATTCAATGAAATTCAATTTTAAAACATTTTAAAAATTTGTTGGGTGATTTGGGTTGCAAAGCTCCTTTGCACATCCCTCTTCCTACACTTACACCTATTCGTGATTTATCGGGAATGATGGTTCCACAATCGATCCCAACGCGTCGTAAGTGGGCCGACGTTGGGCCAACGTAGTATTGCTATCGGGGAATTCATGATCGATTATAAACGATCGTAAGTGAAATGTAAAATTTCAATTTTTGTAATAATTTATATTGAAAACATTGTTATCATGTCCTTGTTGTGTATAATTTATACAAATATAAATAACATCTGTATATGGTGTTATGTATACTCCGCAAACAAGAAACTGGACACTTGTATAAGACCAAATATTTTATATTCATTTACGATAACATATGATATTGTATATCAAATTCAAGATAAAACGACCCTCTTCAATATTGGCATTAAATCCAGATGAAATCATTCATGCATGACTTAGTCACGGTCAATTAACCACCGCAATGTGTGTTTTCAAAAATAGCAAAAATGGAACATCCACTCAACCATATAAATGTTGATAAGCATAATCTAAAACGCTATATTCATGACTTTGGCATAATTTTTCAATACAAATGTGACCTTTTCTATCTTCATCTCAATAAGAAGTATAAATGAAGACAAATTGTGAACGTTATAGGTTTTATTTTTATCCAAAAGTGACAAAATGGGGAATTCCGTGGCTAAGTTTATTAGTCGAAACCACAGTTTGTGCTCTTATCTCAGCATAAAAAATTGTATAAATTCTTCTCAAGTATTCTACCGTAGTCCAAAAATCTTCAAAACCTGATGTCACCATTGGTCAAACATTTGGGCAGTCTTAAACATGACATTTCTCTAGGTTACTATGGTTAAAATTGCAGGGGACACACTCAAACAGACAAGCTTCATGCCTCTAATACAGACCAGTATGATGATGCTCTCATAACCTGGCACTGTTTTATTGACAAATTTGTATATTCAGAGTTTGTTCATAACAATAAAGTTAAATAATATCATAATTTACTTGCCCCGCACATCTTTTTTTAAATGAAACGCTTACTATCATCCTGATAATTTCAGTCGAATTGTGTGGTCCTCCATTGTTTTTGCTATTTTTGAAAACAGACCTTGCTATTGTTAATTGACCACGGCATTTCATGCATGAACGATTACACCTTTAATTTATACCCTGCATGCAGAGGACTACATTCCCTTTAATTTGATATATGATAATTTACACTTTATCGTACATTAATATGAAATATTTCAACTTTTACAAGTGTCCAGTTTCTTTTTTTACGGAGAATATATGATTTAAAGGTTAATTATTTCAGAATCAACTCTGCAAATACTAACCATTAAAAAACACACACATTAAGATGTGTATATATATTGAACCGATTGTGATCATTATTGGTAGGATGATAGAATGATAGGCTTAGGATTAAAGGTGCACCTGTATTGTGTCAGAAATTGCCCAAAATGACATGACATCTGGGACTTCAAGTCTTTACCAAGATCATTGTAAGATG
The DNA here is from genome assembly GCA_037951105.1 of Echinarachnius parma. Lineage (NCBI taxonomy): Eukaryota > Metazoa > Echinodermata > Echinoidea > Clypeasteroida > Echinarachniidae > Echinarachnius > Echinarachnius parma. Next base: position 24,443 of record JBAMJV010007014.1, on the reverse strand, counting down.
TGTGAAAGTTTCAATGAAAAGGAACACTGATTTCCTGGTTTAAAGAGATAGTTAAAGGGATAGTTGAGTTCTGGTAAGGAGAGTACAGTTTTGGTGAAACTGAATTTTAGTAACTAAAACCTGCATCATTACATTACAAACTAATAGTTATAACTAGAAAGGAACACAACATTACAAATGACGTAGTAAAGATCATGTTATCATTCAAAAAGAGCCGTTAAAACGTAAGAGGGCGCTCTCTAAACAATCATCGGTTTCAACCATTTTGAATAAAATATTCTGCATGTGATGCTTAGTTGAAATAGTGATTAGATAGAGAAATAACCAACAACTATTTAAATACCTATTTTGTAACTTTTTGAAAAGAGGAAGCATTTTTTTGATTTTTTAGCGTGCGGTGTTGGATGAAGACAAATCGGCTCCTCCTGAATGACAGCAAGACGGAGATTCTACACGTAACTTCACACAAGAATCGAGCATAAGAAATACCTCCAGTAAATGTTGGTGAGACCATAGACCTACTACGGTGAGACTCAGGTCTCATGTACTGGTGCAGTGAGGGATCTAAGAGTTACACTAGACGGTCATCTATCTCTACGCCAGCATAAATTATCAACAAAATATGTCGCAACGCCTTGTTCGCACTTTATAAAATCGGCAAAGTGCGCCATTTCCTCGACAAGCAAACAACAGAAATTATAGTCCACTCATTTGTTAGCTCTCTACTGGATAACTGCAACTCTCTCCTGTTTGACATTCCCCCAAAAGACATAGCTAAACTTCAACGAATCCAGAATTCTGCTGCCCGTCTAGTATCACGACCAACGAAGCGCACTCACATCACTCCGATCCTCAAATAATTACACTGGCTACCCGGGTGACTACCCATCTCCTCTAGAATATAATACAAGCTCCTCATCATGCCCCAGCTACCTGTCTGACCTCATCCCCCCGTATGTACCTGCTCGACCACTCCGTTCCTGCTCTCAACATCTCCTCACCACACCAGCCGTACGAACACAATCATTTCGTTCAAGGACTTTCTCCAGTGCCAGTGCTGCCCCCAGACTTTGGAACTCTCTACCCAGCCATATCCGATCTACACAGAACATTGACCAGTTCAAGAAGCAACTCAAATCGCATCTGTTTTCTACAGCCTTTTAATAAGTATATGTATAAGTATGTATGCATATTGATAATGTTGTGTTTATGTTTATGCCTAAATTGTGTACTATAATGTTTATAAATTAATTTGCTTACGAATTGAATGTAAATATAATTGCTCTTATATTTTGTTTGTAAAGCGAATTGATATTTCTTACCAGTTCTGAAATGCGCTATATAAAAATTTGCTATTATTTGTATTACTTAGTCATTTGTAATTGTTTTATTCCTTTCGAGCATGGTGGAGTTATAACTATTAGTTTGTAATGTAATGGTGCAGGTTTTAGTTAATACAAATAATTCAGACTGACCAAAACTCACTATCCCTTTAAAAAGCAAACATTTGTGTCAGATTTTACAACTAATTACAGTATGACGTTTATGACGCTTCTGACCGTTTATAAACGTTCTTGAGCTGAATGATTATTAATTATAGATATCGTCATACTAAAGGGGCAGTTAAACAAATATAATCCTATGTTATTCTTCTCTTACCATAAGCCAAACAATACGGTATAAGAGAAATGTTGAAGCTCAAAGTAATTTTGGTGGAGTTAGACACTTTACAGGTACACCCTTACGATTAGGCTAAGGATAAAATAATTGTACACGTGTAGCGAACATGAAAATCATGCAGTCTCCACCTTTCTTTTTCTTGAAAATGTATCGTATAAACGTCGGGGTGGGCTCGCTAGTCATAAGGACCGCTAGTCATAAGGACCGCTATTCATAACGTGTACCTTCCAATACGTGAAGGACCGCTATTCATAATACGAAGAGGGGGTCGCTATTCATAAAGGCATAAGGACCGTTATTCATAATGTGAGATGAGGGTCGCTATTCATAATTCACATTGAGGGTCATTACTCATAAGGACCGCTATTCATAATACAAAATCGGGGTCGCTATTCATAAACATGAAGAAGGGGCGCTACTCATAATTTATATTGGGGGTCACTACTCATAAGGACCGCTATTCATAATACGAAAATAGGGTCGCTATACATAATATTGAATGAGGGTCGCTAGTCATAATACGAGAAGAGGACCGCTATTCATAATACGAGAGTAGGACCGCTACTCATAATACGAAATGGGGGTCGCTAGTCATATTACGAGAAGGGGACCGCTACTCATAATACGGAATGAGGACCGCTATTCATAATACGAGAAGAGGGTCGCTAGTCAAAATACGAGAAGAGGACCGCGCTACTAATAATAATACAGAATGAGGACCGCTATTCATAATACGACAAGAGGGTCGCTAGTCATAATACGAGAGTAGGACCGCTACTCATAATACGAAATGGGGGCCGCTGGTCATAATACGAGAAGAGGGTCGCTAGTCATAATACATGCAGGCTACGCCATCTATGAACTACGAACATTGTTGAAAATTATGTACAATTATGTACAAAGGGAATACTGCGGGGAGGGTGGGCCGAATTGGTGGGGGGGGGGGGGGGGGGGGTGATGAGTCGCGTACGTTATTGGGCACGCCTTTTTTCTTTATTTGTTAAAGTGATCCAGGTAAAGTGTCTAACTCCACAAAAAATACTTGGAGCTTCCTCGTTTCTCTTCTAACGTGTTGTTTAGCTTATGGTAAGAGAAGAATAAAATAGTGTTCGATTTTTTCAAATGTCCCTTTAGTATGAAGATAATTATCATTGAAAATCATTATTTCAAAAGCGTTAGGTAACGGTTTTGATAAAAAGTACAATTGTCGTCGCTGAACACGTCCTGCCAGCGCGCGTGGGAAATTTTCCCGACCCACTGAACTTTGAGCCTAGCGTGCGCAAATTCCATGAATTCCGTACCGTCTGTAGCTGTATACACGGGTGCGGATATCGTCAAGATCAAACGGATGATTATTACTGTGACAAATCTACAACAAACCATCAGTATTCGGTGATAAAATATGAACTCAATATTCGTTTTTTTCACTAGGTAAACAGTGTTCGTTTTCTTTCAAACTTTTACAAATCTTTCAATTCTATTTTACAATGATATTGATATAGGATTGAAGTCTCAAATGTCAGTTTGTGCAATATCTGACACTTTACACGGATCACTTTAAGAAATGTATTGTGTTTGTAAAATAAGTATACAGTATATGTTATCAGGTTCGTTCCCACGACCTATTTAAGTTAACCGCATACCGCGCGCATTCGCGCGATTCCAAGAATGAGTTATACTTATTCGCCATGTGGCATAATGTGTGTTTTGATTTATTAAAGCTCAGTGATGAAGCAGACGTGAGTTTTATTTCTCTCCTGATCGACATTATACAAGTACATACACAAAATGTATATTTTCAATAAATGTTTTTGACAAATATTCGGGGCCTGTGTCGCCCCCCCCCCCTTATAGCTACGCCACAGCAATGAGGATGTCCCCCATCCAAATTTCCCTTTTTAATTATCATTTTGTTGCTTATTAATTTTTTATGCTTAACGACCCTCTTATCGTATAGTGATCCTCATTCCATATTATGACTAGCGACCCTCTTCTCGTATTATGACTAGCGACCCCCATTTCGTATTATGAATAGCGACCGTACTCTCGTATTATGAGTAGCGACCCTCTTCTCGTATCATGAGTAGCGGTCCTATTCTCGTATTATGAGTAGCGACCCTCTTCTCGTATTATGAATAGCGGTCCTCATTCCGTATTATGAGTAGCGACCCTCTTCTCGTATTATGACTAACGGTCTTCTCGTATTATGAATAGCGACCCTCATTCCATATTATGACTAGCGACCGTCTTCTCGTATTATGACTAACGACCCCCATTTCGTATTATGAATAGCGACCCTACTCTCGTATTATGACTAGCGACCCTCTTCTCGTATTATGAGTAGCGGTCCTCTTCTCGTATTATGAGTAGCGACCCTCTTCTCGTATTATGAATAGCGGTCCTCATTCCGTATTATGAGTAGCGACCCTCTTCTGGTATTATGACTAACGGTCTTCTTGTATTATGAATAGCGACCCTCATTCCATATTATGACTAGCGACCCTCTTCTCGTATTATGACTAGCGACCCCCATTTCATATTATGAATAGCGACCTTACTCTCGTATTATGACTAGCGACCCTCTTCTCGTATTATGAGTAGCGGTCTTCTTCTCGTATTATGAGTAGCGACGCTCTTCTCGTATTATGAATAGCGGTCCTCATTCCGTATTATGAGTAGCGGTCCTACTCTCGTATTATGAATAGCGGTCCTCATTCCGTATTATGAGTAGCGACCCTCTTCTCGTATTATGACTAACGGTCTTCTCGTATTATGAATAGAGACCCTCATTCCATATTATGACTAGCGACCCTCTTCTCGTATTATGACTAGCGACCCCCATTTCATATTATGAATAGCGGTCCTACTCTCGTATTATAACTAGCGGTCCTCTTCTCGTATTATGAGTAGCGGTCCTCTTCTCGTATTATGAGTAGCGACCCTCTTCTCGTATTATGACTAGCGACCCTCTTCTTGGATTATGAATAGCGGTCCTTATGAATAATAACCCTTATGTATAATGACCCTCTTCTCAAATTATGAATAGCGGTCCTTATGACTAGCGGTCCTTATGACTAGCGGTCCTTATGACTAGCGAGCGGAACCCGGATCATCTGGGCTCTTTATGGACCCTACGTTCTACAACCCACAGGTAACCCACACGAAACCCATCTGGTGCCCTCCTGGGGCCCACGGTGCGAACAGAATGTGGGTACCATATAAGGCATAATATGGGCCCCGTAATGGCCCATCTTGATACCATATGGTATTTTGCATGGCAGCCCAGTTTCTCCCACATAGTACCAAGATGGGGTCATGAAAGGAAAATTAAAGTTGCAAGTGAGTTTGGTTGATCCATTCAACAATGTTTGATAACGATACATTTAAGGGCTATCCATAAAGAAAAATTCCAATATAATTTAGATTTTTAAAAATTATAATTTTATATCCTATCGCCTTAAAACACATTTCTAACGACTAGCTGAGATGTAGAACAAAAATCGAATTAATAGTTGTTACTTATTGTACTTACATGAACCCGATGCTGCTGGCGACCCTGTGTTTGTATGCGCTGATAAGTAGATTCTGTCTATCTAGGAACAGTTTATGAATATCATCACGAACCTGTAGGGAGAAAACTTAGCTTTTAATGATATCTTAATAAGATTCATCTGATTGTAAAATTGTTACTTAGAAAAATGTTATTTTCACACAATCAACTTCTTTTTTTGTAAAGCTTGACGTTTTGAACATCTTCGTTGTTCTTCATCATAATGTCTGAGTCTGACCACTAGATGGCGCGGTCAGACACTGGTCCCACACGTGACTCAGCATGTAGCCCCCCTCGTCTCTGTTCATGTTCTTAGTCTTTCTTATCCACACCGCTTCCTTCACCCATCTGGTGAAGCGGGTAGATTCTCTTTCCAAGACTTTGCTATTGTCCCAATCGATGCTATGGTTATATTGCGCTACATGATCCGTGATTGCTGATTTGTTTGTTTCAGTCAGAGATGCTTTCCTTTGTGATCTTGTGAATCTTTTCTCTTTCACTGTTGTTACATCTTTGTTGTGTTCTTTAAGTCTTACACCAAATTTCCTACCCGTCTCTCCTACATATGCCCTATCACAATTAGCACAAGGGATCTTGTACACACAGTCAGTCGTTTCATTGATGTCCTGCTTGTCCTTGGGGTGTACTAGTAGCTGTCTGAGGGTCCTGTGGGGTCTCGATGCTGTTGCCAATTCTGCCTGACGCATATACCGGGGGGGGGGGGGGGGGGGGGGCTACATACTGAGTCACGTTTGGGACCAGTGTCTGACCGCGCGATGTAGCGGTTGATTGTGTGAAAATAACATTTTTCTAAGATATCTAAGTTGTTGTGTTATATAGCCAATAAATATAATAAAGTAACATTTTTATTAAAAACTATTTTGTCATTTTGTCAGATCTCATTCAAATGCTAAAAGGAAAACACGCCATACGCTTTCTTTTCGTTCATTTGAATTGCAAGTAATCTTTCAGATATTGAATTTAATTTAAAGATACCCTTACCATAATGCACTGCTAAATGTGTCGAGGTGGCAACTTATTCTAATCAATTCAAACCATAAAGTCAACAAATTACTATAACAAATAACCGGTGTTCTTAATTCTAATTAGACGTTCGAGCTTCTGCTAAAGGGACAGTCCCTCTTTTGCAAGCCAAATTTCAAAAGTTGCGAGGTCATGGTCTTATCTGAACGAAAATGTCATTTAAAAGCATGCCTGACAACATTAGGTATTAAAATCTCTTTTTCCTGGAGTTATAGACCTAAAACTAATAAACCGTTGGACGACGGTTTATTGTGCATTATATGTATATTCACCCAGTGAGGAAGTTCGTACAAGGATTCCACGAAGTACCACAATGCTATGCGTGACCCCTCCGTGACCCGCGCTAGCTACGTGACCAACGCACAAATAAGAATAGCATGACCGCACACTGGGCAAAATAACCAAACATCGCTTAAACTGACTACATGTGATTACATATTCTTAATTTTTGAGATTTTTTCCGTGATATACCTTTACAAATATCGGCTTCACAATACCTTTACAAGAATAAGTACAATAAATAGTTGTAATATTATGCTAAATCAGTTAAACTCTTTTATTGACCGATATATAGTCTGATAGAGGGACGCATTCGTTTTTCATTCGTAGAATCCAAATTATAGGGCTGTTCGATCTGACTTTTGTTTGTGTGTGTTTCTTTCATCCCCATCCTTCAACTGGAAACTGTTTAGACGTTTTGTAAAAGAGGGACTGTCCCTTTAAAACTATAATGCAAACTAGGGACAGCTTTATTGGATTTCAGAGTGCTGCACATGAAGTATGCATGCGTGCCAGAAAAAGTGTCCAAACCGCAAAAAACCCAAAACTTAATTTTTGCCTCAACATTAATGCTGGCTATGAAACTGACATCTGACCACTAAATATAAGATATGTTTATAAGCTGGTAATTCAGCAAACAAAGAAACAATCAAGGTGTTATGTATACGCCACCCCGGATCTCATTGTACATTCATCATGTTTATAAATCACAATGATGAATCACCAAGATAACAACTATTATTCACATGTATTTAACATTAAAGGGGACCACCGGGCAAATAAAAAACACATTACTATTATGTTTTGTGATATCACATAGATACCCAACATTTTACAAAGGGTTGTGTAATTCAGAAACAAAGCAATTAATTTCCACCACTTACAGAACCACTACTATTTCCTGGTTCCTGGTTTGCGAGTGCGCCAATGCTATTCACGCGTACGTTTGTAGGCAATATAATCCCGGGCGATTCGCTTACTGCACACGCAGTAGTCTACTCAATTCAGACCGCATGAACGCATGCTTTAGAATGGTGATGCGTTTTCCATTTATATATATATTTTTTGAAAACCTATTTTTGTGAACTTGTTGATGGAATGGAATACTAAAGATGTTACCTTTCTATAATAAGAATATTAGATTTGGGTGCTGGTACCATTTAAAGGCATGCCTGTAAAGTGTAAAATTCTGCCGAAAGAGACATTTGAGACTTCAATCCTACATCAATATCATTGTAAAATACAATTGAAAGATTTGTGAAAGTTTGAAAGAAAATGAACACTGTTTACCTAGTGAAAAAAGCGAATATTCAGTTCATATTTTATCACCGAATACTGATGGCCTATCGTACATTTGTAGCAGTAATATTCATCCGTTGACGATAACCGCACCAGTGCATGTTTACAGACGGTGAAGAATTCATGGAATTTGCGCTCACTCGGCTCAAAGTTCAATCGGGCGGAATGTTTCCCACGCTAGCTCGCTGGCCGGACGTATTCAGCTAGAACAATTGTACTTTTTTTTAAACGCGTTGGCAACGCTTTTTAAATATTGATTTTCAATGATAATTATCTTCATACTAAAGGGACATTTTAAAAAAACAAATTATTCTTTTCTTACCATAAGCTAAACAACACGGCAGAAGAGACACGAGGAAGCTCCAAGTTTTTTTCCGTGAAGTTAGACACTTTACAAGCATGCCTTTAAGGTAAAAGTATGGTTTTGGCTACCGGTGTGAAAAGGTGGCTTTACCACGTATGCGTACCTTTTCTTCGAAGCAAATTTCCTTCCTTCCATTTCCATCCGAAACCCTTGCATTCATGAAGATACGATCAGCGTCCGGCTGAGACTTGCTTAAGGATAAGGAATCCCGCAAGATGGAGTCGCACTTATCGACATCAATGCCATTGTCCTGGTTGTTGACAATCTGATAGAGGAAGAACCTGTTCTCTATATCTTTTTCCTGAGGAATATACAATACGGAGCAATAACCAAGTTGTAATTTTTTTAATTTTTTTAATAGATTCATATGATTTTCAATCGGTAGATCAACAAATTAAATGTTGAAAATTCCACTTACTATTTAAGTGCTACGCGTTTCGAGCATTTACGTTCTTTCCGGGGTTCCTTCTCAGAAGTTGTGCTGAGTCTCACTGTTAGATTGTGCAGTCCGACCTGGGCCTTTAAACGTAGCAGTTGCTTGTGCTAGCCTTTTGCTTGAATCGGTATGCATAAAACAAGCAATTGCTTGCAAGCAAAATAGTTTGCCCACAATCACAAGCGATCATAGGCGTACCCAGGGGGGGGGGGGGGGGGGGGGGGGTTGGGGGGTTCAACCCCCCCCCTTTGGCAAACAAAATTGCTGTTTTGGGGGGTTGAACCCTCCCCCCCCCCCCCCTTTAAAATTTTGGCCGGTCTCGAGACCATTTTTTAGCGGTCTCGGCCGTCAAAAATCTGGGCTCGAAGACGAACATTTTCGAAAAACTTGGTCTCGACATGAAAAATTGTGAAAACTTGGTCTCGACAACAACAATTTTAGGTCTCGACTGCGAAAATCCGGACCAGGTCCTGGTCTCGGCTTCCAAAATCTGCGGCTGGACCTGGGATAGACTTCTAAAAATTCCCATTCATAAAAAGAACCTTTTACATGTCTTGATAAGCAATTGCTTGCGTTTTTTCAGGCACCTCCATACCAGCTTGAGCTCTTGCTTACTCGGGACATTCGCGTATTGCGATCAGTTTTCATACCATTTATGGATGATTTAGAGCTCCTGAGTCAAAGCCTTATGTTGTGATTTCACATTTAATCAAATGGCTGTTATTTCAGACAATTATCATTATTATTACGTAGGCAATCTTGTTCATGATATGTTTTTTGTCCAACGATCTGAACTAGCTGGTATTTTTAACCAACACAAGAAAATTGTCCCCTTATGTTCACAATACGAATACTGTCATACTTTCTAATATTTTACACAATTATTGTTTAGCTAACGAACAAAATTCACCTGATCTTTCCAACTGTATTCTAACTACTTACTCTAACTCTTATTTATTATAATTTCGCTGTTTCTTTTTAAACCAATTTCATACTTGGAATTATTTAGCGGCAAAATAAATGCTACCATACTAGAAACTGCAACAGCTAGCTATGAACACGGAATCAAAATAAGATCCTGATCACCTGAATGCTAATATATCCTTCCTCGCAACCAGACACCATGTTTTCGCTCGTCACTTCTATCACATGACATTAAAACAAAACCAGCGTCTAACTTGCTGGAGTGTTGTATTCAACTATATAAATTGTCCTTTTGCCATTGTATTCTTCATTCAAATTGTGAACATTGTAAATTGACCATCAGCAAATAACATATTTGCGTAAGAAAAATTTTGTTGCCAGGTCGGGCATGATGCAGGGCAAGCTATGCAAGGAACTACACGACGTTTGCATACATTACGAATCTCTTTGTTGTCATGCAGTGCGATGTTCGCACAAACGTAACGATCCTTTGCTCAACACGTAAGCTATTGCTTATACCCCCGTCACACATCTACAACCGCCGTCACACCTAGCTACGCTCTCGCGCCGCTTGCAATGCGCTCCTAATCCCATTCATAACATTGGAAGCATGTGGAGGACGTGGAGAGAGCGTGTGGAGGACGTGGGGAGAGCGGCGTTCATTGTTCGCTATAATTGTTTAGATCGTACACAGCAAATCGGCAACGCAGTGGGTAATGGATGGGAAGATTATCTCACATGCGTCAATAGATCGGCAATAGATATCCTTCCATGAATGCACAGACAATAGCTCGCTGAACAAAAGAGCAGGACGTAGAGGTTGGGCGTTCGCCTTCGACATGTCGAAAACGAACGTGGGTCTTCGGCGACCTAATCTTTTGTTCAGGGGCTATTGTATGTCCAGGCATGGGAAGATATCTTTTTATACAAGTGCAGGCCCGTCGGAAGGAATTTTAAAGTGGTACGTATACGGTCAACGGATTGGGGGCGTGGCACAACTGCGAGGGAGCGGAACACCGCAGGGGGGGGGGGGGGGGGGGGGAGGTGGGAAGGGGGTGTCCCCCTCCCACGGTAGGGAGCTTTTGCAAATTTGTACTCGAAATAATGCATAAAAATCAGATAATTGTCGGACGGCGTGTGCGGCTGAGACCTCCGAACCAATACCCACATCCAAGGGTCCTTTTGCTGTAAATAAGCCAGTTCGTAGTTACAATCTGCGCATGCGCGTATTTACTTCCGGGTATTAGGATATTCCATCGATCGTGAGAATCAAAGGAGCCACACGTGCAATTGAATGCGAATTATTTGTTTACGTTTTCAAAATCTGGATCAGGATCAAAATAAGCCCATCGTTTTTGTATTAACCACATCAAAGGTTAATAGCATAATATGTACTATTTCATAGAACAAGAACCGGTTTGATAGAATGTGTTATTCATGTGTAATGATGATATTTACTGATCAATAATTTCACCGAGCCTTGCTTGGCCTGGCTAGCACGCACTGGGTATGTACACACGTAGGTGTACATAGCATTGTGCGGAGATTATTGTCTTCCGCTTGCTTCCTGAACAAAAGTTGAGCAGATGTGAGGTCGTGGAAGATCTACGCTTGTTTTGGACATGTCGAATGCAAGCGCAGAGCTCTGGCGACGTTATCTTTTGTTCAGCGAGCTAATGGGCCATATGCATAAAAGCAATCAATTGCTTATAAACAATTGCTTTAAGCACAAGCAAGAGCTTGTCGAGCAAAATATCAAGTTCAAGCAATTGCTTGAATTCATATGCACAAGCTTTTGCTTGTGCTGAAACCTTTTGCTTGCACTGCCTAAGCAATTGCTTACGTGTTGGACAAAGGATCGTTACGGTTGTGCGAACATCGCACTGCAGGACAACAACGCTACGTGCCTGACCTGGCAGCAGTATTTTTGCTTACGCAAATAGGGAGGAAACAGCAAAGAGCATTAGGGTGGTTTCTGTGCAGATCGATGGAGAAAAAAATGCCGTAAAAAGTCTAAAATAACAGAAATTTGATTAAATATGAAATCACAACATAACCTCTGGAATAAGGAGCTCATAATCATCCTGAAACGGTATGAAAATGTGATCCTTAAACGCGAATGCCCTGAGTAAGCAAGAGCTCAAGCTTGTATAGATGTGCTTGAAAAAACGCAAGCAATTGCTTATCAAGACAAGTAAAAGGTTCGTTTTCTGCATACGGTTTTAAGCAATTGCTTGTTTGGTAAGCAATTGCTTACGAGCAGTAAGCAATTGCTTGTGCTTGTAAGCAAATGCTTTTGCTTGCAAGCAATTGCTTGTTTTCATGCATACGGCCCATTGTCTGTGTATTAATGGAAGGATATCTATTGGTTGTGTGAACATCGCACTCCATGATAAAGGGGATTCGTATTATAGGCAATGCAAACGTCGTGTAGTCCCTTGCATAGATGCTTGCCCTGGTCGTGCCCTACATGGCAACAGTATTTTACTTACGCAAATATTTTCATATCATGAACAAAATTGCCTACATGGATATGAATGTCTAAAATAACAGCCAGTTGATTACATTTGAAATCACAACACAACCTCTGGAATCAGGAGTTCTAAATCATCCTGAAACGGTTTGAAAACTTGATTCTAAAACGTAAATGTCCTTAGTAAGCAAGAGCTCAAGCTGGTCTGGAGGTGCTTGAAAAAAACGCAAGCAATTGCTTATCAAGACAAGTAAAGTTTTGTTTTATGCATACAGTTTTAAGCAATTGCTTGTGATTGTAAGCTTGTTTGTTTGCATACCGATTCAAGCAAAAGGCTAGCACAAGCAATTGCTTCTTATTATGCATACGGCCCATTATCTCAACAGTGGCGTAGCAACGCGGGGGGCACGTGCCCCCCCCCCCCCCCCCCCCGTTTTGAAAAAAAAAATCAATAGAAAACATCAGGGGACATTAAAACAAAACAAAATACATAAGGTGTGCCCCCCAATAACTTTGCGTCCCCCCCCCCCCCCAATCAGTCCGACCACGCTACGCCACCGCATCTCAACACATTACACCAACATCTGCAGAAGACGGGATGGAACTCTCAAGACGCCGATTTAAATACAACATTATAATTTTTGATTCACACCATGCCCTGAAGAGTTAAGAGTTCCAATGGACATACATTATGTCATCAACAAGGAGAAGGTAGATTATTGAGATGAAGTTCACATTAGCTCAGCCCTACTACTTTGCGGCTCTCCAAATGGGTCCGAATGAGAAACAAAGCAGCACAATTCATGACAAATAACAATTCAAGTGGTGACAAACTCTTGTGGCTTTGCCAAATGTTAATTATATTTTTCCAAAACAAAATTATAGCATCTAATCTCAAAACTATTTTACAACTACAAATTGTATGAGTCATTAATTTGTTTTTATGTTTTTATGTTTACAAATAGACACACACAAGTTATATATTCTTTAATGTTGAAGTATGTGCTTATCTGGAGAAAACATTGTCACACATGAGGAGATCAGATGGACGTGACTGCTGTAATTGAGCTACATCGTCCAACTTAGGCTTGTCTTGCAGTTCTCTGCTGATCTCCGCATATCGACGGACTTAATACTTGAAGACGGAGAAGAAGAATGGAATTTTACTTTTAGAACAGATTGAAAAATTATAACTTACATGTTTTGGAATGCCTAGGATGAGGTCACGAATAAAGTCTAAATGTGAGTCATCTAGACCTAGCTTATCCTTTAGGCCGTTCTTTTCAACCAGGTATGTGAAGATTTTCACTGACTGTTCTTCATGCTGTGGACATAATAACAGAGAAAGTAAATTGAGTACAGTGAACATGTAGTGTAAGAAAGAAAAGTATGTATTTACAATAACCCCGTCCCCCAAAGTATTTATAAACAATAATACATGAATAAGCAACACAATGTATCAAGGACAATGATTTAAGTTTTAGGGAGCCCTGCATGTAGCTTCCCTGACTATGTATCGTTTGATTGTGAAGTAATTTGTTCTCCACAAAAGTCAGAATAAAACAAAAACATGTAATATAACTATTGTCATGCTCATTAAAGGCAATGCCCGACTTTTATAAATCGTCGGAACAGTTTTCAGTAGATGGATGAGGATGGATGTAACACCCAAATAACCCCAAAAAAGATCGTACAACCCTGTAATTTGGATTCTACGAATACAAAACAAATTTGTAGAAATCATCTCTTTATCGAGCTATTATATCGGCCAAAAAATGCGTTAAACTGATTTAATATCACATCAATATTGTATTCGTTTAATGACGTGTGCCAGTTTCAAGGAAATTAACTACATATCTTTAATCATTAATATCCATTGATTATTAAAACAATCAAACAATCCTTCTACAATGCTTTTCATTTAAGCATGAATATTTCCATAGTCAGGCAGATATTTGAAAATCAAACTCATTCATTTTTATGTTACCATAAGACAAAGGACATTGTAAAAGCAAAATGTAACATTTCCGAATGGTTTGGTCATGTTCGTTGAATATGATCACTTCAACACAATTGTACCATTAGTTTATTGCATCACGTTGGGAAAATCGGTCATAACCTTTTTATTTCTACACCAACACATTCTGTGTACTAACAGTTTGTTAGGACTAGTACTGCTTTGAAATCATTTTATAGAACTGAAATTATTCCGTACCTCCCATGTTTCCCCATTCCTGGCAGACATGATGGATTGAAAGTCGTGGGAGAATGGGCCGTGTCCAAGATCGTGGCAAAGTCCGGCGATCCGAACGCACATGACGTCCTGATCCGTTATATATTCACATTCTTCACGTAAAAAACCTAGCAAAACTCCTGCTAAATGGCAAACGCTTTAAAAAAAAACAAAAAACATGTCACATTTATAAAATATTTTGTTTGCAGTGTAAATGATATGACTAAGATGTTTTGTTGAATATATATTATAGCGTTGAGCAACCATGCCTATTCCCTCGGAACACAGCTAAATGCACACTTACAATAGCGCGCGTATTGCTTGTTGTTCGATGATATGACAGGCAGTAAGGCGATTTATCAGGCCCTGACATGGTGTCACTCAGAGCGCCTTGAAACAAAAACTACACGACCAACATTACTATTCTTTGTCTCGTTTTACATTCGAAAAGACACCCTATCCGATAAACATCATTGTGTTACTATATTCTAGGAAGTGCCCCGTTCCATTTTTGTAGAGCCACTCTGTAAAAGATTGAAATTGAGCATTTGACCCATTTACAGAGAACATTTACAAGTTCAAACAAAATCACCTTGAGCTATCACATTGTTCGTATATGGACCTTGGTGTTTGGTTTACTGGTAACAGAAGAATAAAATGAGGTTGGTTTACCAAATGCTATACAATATTAAATTGAAAAGCGTTCCGAAATACCTTCCGATTGTAGTCAAAAAGATCAAACGTATCTGAATTCGAATTTTTCGATCGTTCATAGAATCTTCGTGCGAACAATCGCCTTCTTTCGTCATGTTCGTCTAGCATCAGGTGTCACTCTTTTTCACTAATAACTGTTTGTTTTATATGAATATATCACATATGATTTTGAAGAATCTTATATTGGTAATGTATATGATTTTGGACAACTCGTAACCCTAACCACTTACCCAATCGAATGTTCGAATCTAGTGTGCCTTGCCGCTGGGTAAACGTAGTAAACAAAGCCGAGCTGATTTATAAACCGCATTCGCTGGAACTCTGGTGTATCAATGAACATCTGGCAGTACTCAGGTATGGTGATTTTGCCGTGGACGGGGTCCGCATAGGCATAGGACTGAAAGTAAACATACAAACAAAGTATTGAATTATTTTAAGGGTAAGATAGATTAGCCAATATGCTTGACTTGCAAGATGAGTCCGATCGCTCTCCTCCAATACATCTTATTCTTAGTCATGTTAGTCCCGTGGAGATTTCATCCCAACAAGGCTCGCGGATGGCGTTTCAAAATATTGAGCCTTTGCATGATCTGTTTACTTATTTTAGAAGGTAACTGATTATATCAAATACACTGTAAAGGAATTATCCTATAATGACTCAGCAAGTATCAGCACAACCCGGAGGTGTCACTTCGTATTCAGAGGCGTATACACATAATCGTTAAAGACGTTAAATATTAACCCTTACTTTGCGGCGTTTCAAACACAAATTGTTGAAATTACACTCCTTTAAAAAAAAAAAAACACGTACAAAAAGTCCTTTTGTTACATTCCAAGCACATACTTAGACAAACACTTCCCTTTTTCTAGATTTCAAGTCCCAAAGCAAAACCAGCTTTCATGACTCGATTGTACACAAGCGAGAGTTTTATTATATGGGTAAATTTCACAGTTCTGATATTACCTTTTCTTTACCAGTTCTTTGACTAGTATTAGCTGGTGTTCTTGATTGTCCTTGGACACCAACCAGGCCTTGCTGTTCTTGTTGATCTACTGGATGTCTTTTTGTTCTCCCTGCATATTGAACAAATTGAAATCAAATTATCGTGTTAATTCGTTCCATATAATACTTACTCTGATACATTGCAGTCCGCCTAATAATGCTGTCTTGCTAAAATATATCATCTTCCGGGGCAGGCTGTTTATGCTGTTAATTATGTTATTTTATATATATACACATCTTTCTTTTTCGGAGATACCAATTTGGCTTCCTCGACATATTTGATTTTAAAAAAAATACTGTATCTTTAAAACAACATGACTTTAGGGACAATGTATATTATCATCATTTGAACTGTAACGCGCATTGAGACCATGTTACATGCGCTTTACATTGCGAGTAAAAAAACACAACAAAACAAATACTAGCTAATAAATACGTAATTCTAAATATATACATGTTGGTGACGCATAGTGATCCCCCTTTTTCGTAACTATAGATAATATTGACCCTTTCCCAGTTTATGAACACCCGAACCTTCCCTCTGCATTATAACTAGCGAGCCTTATGCATAGATGTACTGATGCTTTTGCGAAAAGCGACCCCTCTTTTGAACGAATATAAATGTAATTTAGTATCGAATAATGACCCTTACACTGATTACTTCTGTTAAACTAAATGTTTTGATGCGTTAAAAGAAAAAAAAATAATTAACAGACACGTAAAAGGAGAAATTAGTGGATAATCGTTAGAATTGACAAACAAAACTGCCAAACCCATCTGATACTATGAAACTATTTAAATAAATACAGCAATGAGTTTTACAGCCTCAAAAAGCATTTTCTTAGAGCAGGGGGTATATTATAAATACAATACATTTGTAATTCATACAACTGGCTAGCCTATAAACAATTACAATCAGTCGATAGCCTCTAACATACTAAAACCAGCTAACACAAAACAAAACGACATTCAAAATGCATATTTAAATTTAGTTCGAAATATTGCAATTATCAACAACTTGGAAAACCTAATTTTCACTCGAAAAATTACAAGGGGTACTTTGTGAACAAACTACACCCAAGTGAAAAACAATTTGTTTATAAGAGACTTAAGGGTAATTTACTGAATTTAACCAGGATACGTACTTTTGCATTCAGCACACAGAGTGTGAATTGTCCTCATGATATATCGATGTTTAATAGAGATAATGGCCAATATCAATATAGCAATGACGACATCTTTCCATCCAATATGGTTTGATTCATCTAAAAATAGACAATAACAAATACATCAACGATGAAAAAAGACATAACGCTTACGGCAATACTTTACATAAATGTTAAAACAAAACAGTAATGATGATTTATATCTGAACATGAAATCGAAATTATCCTGTCCTCTTGGATTTATAGAGAATCCGACTCCATTCAAAATAACCATAACGGTTAATACTAATGAAATAAACGAGCAAGATGAGATTCTACGCTGAATAGGTATCGTACAAGCTCGGTAAAAAAAAACAGAAATACCAATGTTCCGGTTACCCGGACACATGACATTTTTAGAGAACGCCCAATGAGTTAATGGCCAAGGAATTGACAGTTTGAATAATAGATACCGGTTTAATCTTATTTAAATACAACAAATACAGGTAAATTTAAATATTTCAATTGTTTTGGTTCTGATAAGTTCGTCAGCGATAAAAGCAAAATATATTTACAGGTTAATATAGTTTTGGGTTCCGTCATGATGTTTTGTTTCTGTTTACGACCAACCACATTAAAGGGATAGTTCAGTCTGGGTTTAGAGGGCGCTCCAAGAAGTTCAGGAAATGATTAACTTGTCAGATAATCGTAAATTAATTATTATTTTTGGAAGAACATGAGCTTTTAGATAGCGTTATTTGATTCAAATCAGCTGAAGTAAGCTGAAAGAGCTGAAATGTCAATAAATACATCAAATAGGAATAAATGTAAGCCCCATGTATTTATTTAACAATTTTAGTAACAAATTGTGTAATGCCTACACCCATTGTAAAGTGTACACAAGATTTTTGTAAATAGTTGTTGATGATATCTCTATTGAATCACTATCATAGCGAAATATCGAATTCAAAATTGTTTGCCAAAATGGTTGCTTGAATGATATCAATAATAATAATAATAATAATATACTCGATTTACATAGCGCCTACAATGATTGATAATCATCTCCAAGCGCTTTACAATGATATTATTAACCCGGTCAAATGATACAATGCAAAACAGCATACATTATGTGCACCATCTCCACTACCTGGGGAGCATTACTTACAAGCGGCTCATGGGCATATAAAGGCTTCACCTCCTACCGGGACCCCATTTATACACCTGAGTAAAGAGCAGCAATGTGGATTAATTGTCGTGCTTCTACCAATCTTGCCACATTTTGCCACTTTATTGTTCTAATTCAGCATTTTGTATGTTGTGTTACGTGTTGGGTATTGTGGAATTATATATAACGGTTTGTAATAACATGGTGCAAATTTTGGTTACGGACATTCCATTTGAAAAAAAATAAATCAAACTGTTTCAGCCCTTTAATGGCTACATGAATATAACATATTATAAGTTCTCTCAATTCCTTGAAGACAGACTATGTAAACAATTGTGGCCGGCGATGCATTTACTTTTATAACATATTGGATTGTCCTGTTATTTTTGTTGTGATTATTTACCATGTATCTGTTTATGTGACAAAAATTGTTATAACCCCATATTAGTAAAAATATTTTCTTTCTCAGCGTCGGTGATAAAAGCGTACATTTCATTATTTTCAAGTAGGGCATTTTCTAATACTGTCCTTTGGCTTTAACATGATTAGCCTTCGTTTTACTTTATCATGTAAATCGATTGGAAAATGATCTAATCGAAAAAAATCAATAACAAATACTGTTTTAAACATCTCTTGTACCTTGTTGCTTGACGTAATGAAAGAATGTAATGGGTTTAAATTGTTCAGATATCCCTCTTACCATCGATATATTTAAAACTGCACTGGACATGTTGGATAGCGTTTAGAACGCTTTGCGATTGTAGTTGAAGTATTTTATTTCGGATACTTCGATCGTCCGTAATATCCGTACTCGTTTACTTTGGGCTAAAGGTCGGGACAACATTTGGCATCAATTTTCACTTTTTACAGAACAAAAACACTGTTCGTTTTCTACCAGAATGTTTTACATACTAATTTAGACGAGTCTTGTAATGATATTGGTATATGACATAAATCTTAAATGTTATTATTATTACTACATGTATTATTATTATTTTTGTTATTTCTTTTAAATCTTTGTTTGTTTGGGGGATACATCTTAGACAGGTAATGGATCACTTACATCAGATATATCAGCCCATTTCATATTTTAACATTGAAAGTATCAAATTACCGTTATTCGCTTGTGTAGATAGACCTGGATCTGGCGTGATCTCTTCACCTCAGTTATTAGAATCAACATCAAAAGATGTTCTCATTATGGGGGACCTAAATTGTGACCTTATTAAACAAAACATTAAATCACCAAACGAAAATACTGAAACGTTTGGGTGAGGAATATGATTTGAAACAGTATGTTGAAAAACCAACAAGAGTAACACCAACTTCTTCAACCTTAATTGATGTACTGTTCTCTTCAAATCATGACAAAGTTACTTTCTGTGACGTCATCCCAGTGAGCTTGAGTGATCATTATATGGTTGTATGCTCTCTCGGAAGAGTAACATATCCTAAAGCACAACATAAATATGTAAATTCTCGCAATATGCGTAGATTTGACGTCGATAAATTCAAAACTGATTTACGTCAAGTGAACTGGGATGATGTTTTAGAAGATTATGATCCAAATACTGCGTATGAAACTTGGGCTGTTAAGTATAATACAGTTTTGAATAAACATGCTCCTTTAAAAAGAAAAAGAGTGCGTCAAAGAGAGTCACCATGGATTAATGATGATATATTGAATAAAATACGGGAACGAGACCGTATGAAACGTAAAGCTAAACGTACCAAACTAGATAGTGATTGGACTTTGTATAAACAATCACGAAATTCTCTGACGTCAATGATAAGGAAAGCAAAACGTTCATCCGTCTCTGAAAGTATTTTGAATTATACAGGTGATAGCACAGCAATGTGGAAGTCGCTGAGGCGCATAATGCCTAAGAAACAAAATGATAGCTCTATTCCCAAAATAATTGTTGATAGAAAAGAAATAACAGGTTCAAAAAATATAGCATCATGTTTTAATGATTATTTTGTTGATTTAGCTACAAGAAGGAAAGAGACTAGACAGTTTGGTACTAATATGGAGCAGTATTTGTGTCACGTTGATTCTACATTTAGGTTTAAAGAAATTTCCCAAGAGGATGTTTTGAAATGTATAGATGGTATTGCAAGGAACAAGGCCACTGGCCTTGATCAAATCCCCGCTAGCGTTGTTAAAGACTCTATTGAATGTATTGTTCAACCACTTACACACATTATCAATGTATCACTAGTGACGGGGAAAATCCCCGATGCTTGGAAAAAGGCTCGTGTAACTCCCATACACAAAAGTGGAGATACCTCAGACCCCACAAATTATAGACCAATTTCGGTCCTTCCTATTTTGTCAAAAGTATTGGAAAAATTGGTATTTAATCAAGTATATGATTATTTGTCGGAAAAAAAATTATTAAATCAAAATCAACATGGTTTTCGCCCTAACCATTCCACTTTAACTGCCCTTATGTCCTTGACTGATGATATGATCAAATCTATAGATGAAGGTAATGTAGTTGGTGTCGTTACACTAGACTTAGACAAGGCTTTTGATTTAATATCCTTTGATATATTATTGAAAAACTTAAATTCTTTGGCTTCGACCCAACAGCTATCAAATGGTTTCAGGATTATTTCTCGGGTAGAGAGCAATCCACATTAGTAAATGGAAGTTTATCTTCGAGCCGTACTGTAAAAAGTGGTGTACCCCAAGGTAGTATACTTGGGCCGTTATTATTTATTATTACATTGAATGATTATACAGAAATCTGTTAATAAATGTTCAATTTCTCTGTACGCTGATGATACATGTATGTACTATGCTTCAAAAGATCCGAAAGTTTTAGAGAAATCAATTAATGAAGATTTGAAGTCTATAATGCGATGGTTCTCAAATAATGAACTTTTGCTTAATATAACCAAAAGTCAATTTATGTTAGTTGGATCTAAACACAATTTGCGCCAATTTTCTGATGTTATAATACGTATTGGTAATATAAGACTACAGAAAGTTACGGAGTGTAAACATCTTGGGGTCATGCTTGATTGTAATCTTTCATGGGACCAGCAAATAGACTTTGTAAGGAAAAGGGTATTAAAAACATTCCACGCTCTCAAACGAGCGAGGCAGTTCGTAGATAAGACGACTTTTCTTGTACTTTACAAGACTTTGATTCAACCCCACTTTGATAATAATAGTATGATTTGGATGAATGGGCATCTTTCACAGTTAAGTCGCCTTCAGGTTATACAAAATAGATGTTTACGTTTGGTACTTGGTGTAAATAGTCGCTTCAATAGGGAAACATTATATAGGACACTTGCTGTCCATAAACTAGAAGTTTGCCGAAAGAAACAAGCGTTGGTTTTTTATTTTTAAGTTACTTCACAATCTTGCCCCTAAATTGTTGTCCTCCCGCATAGAATTAAAACCGCAGTTAGATTATAGATTACGCCACGCAAACACTTAAATTGAATTACCTAGACCCCGGACAAACTTTGTTCGAAATAGCCCATTATATGATGGATCAAAACTGTTCAATATTCTACCTATTCATTTACGAATTATACACGACGTTAAGATATTTAAAAAGGAAATAATGAAGCTACCCATACTAGATTTATAATTCATGTGCATAATATTAGCCGTTCAATGATTTGTATACCAATGCAGTTATGCCTTTTTGGTTCCCTCGTTCTTTCTGATTAATATTTTGTAAATTATTATTACCCCTATCTTTGTAAATATGTGTTTTTTTGTCTTTTTTTTTCTATTGTTTTTTCTCTTAAATAACTTGTTTGTAATGTATATTTTGTATTATTTTATGTATTTCTGTATTCTTTTGTTTCACGGCCCTGCTGAAAAACAGCTTGTAGCTGAAAGCGGGCTTTTTATTTTTGTATATACCGTGATTAAATAAAAATAAACAAACAAACAAACAAACCTCCCATGTCTGCGGCCGGTACGTAAACAACTGCTGTTGCTTGCAGAGACATGTCGATGTTTCCTCCTTGGACGAAGCAGGTGTAGTTGATATACCCACTGATCAATTGCTCTTCACTCAGGCTCAGTGCGACTGAAGAATTGTATGGAAATGCATCCACGATTGAATTCCGACTGGAACACGATCCTTTCTCGGCACCTATTGCCCAGTTAAGAGAGGCCCATGTCTCGACACCTATCAGTTGGCAGTTAAGTTTGAGAGGCTGGTCGGAGGAATGAGTCAAGTTGCAAACTGAAGAGCCTTCGCTCACCGACATCTGGTCTTGACATTGCTCGATGACGAGACGTGGTTTAACTGTATTTGAAAATGGACATGAACATTATGACAGATATATTCATTAAAACGGTACATAAATATATTAACACTTGTTAATATCATAGTTTAATTTACCACGAGTTAATAATAATAATGGTAATACTACCAATACAAACAGTAATAATGTATGCTTAATATGCAACGGTTAAATAAGCAGAATACAGTGTAATACATCAACACAAAAAAAAACTTAGAAAAACAAAACGATGTCATTAAAAAAAACATGTTCTTAAAGATTTCGCAAAACTATCTCTATATTGCAGTTGTCACGGTTACAGTCCGTTATTCCGAAGGTTGGTTATTCCGAAGGTTCAGTTATTCCGAAGGTTCGTTATTCCGATGGTTCGTTATTCCGAAGGTTCGTTATTCGAAGGTTCGTTATTCCGAAGGTTCGTTATTCCGAAGGTTCGTTATTCCGAAGGTTCGTGATCCGAAAATAAAATCGGGTTCGTTATTACGAAGGTCGTTATTCCGAAGGTTCGTTATTCCGAAGGTTCGTTATTCCGAAGGTTCGTTGATCCGAAAATAAAATCGGGTTCGTTATTCCGAAGGTTCGTTAGTCCTAAAATGAAATAGGGTTCGTTAATCCGAAAATTAAATAAATACGACGTAGAAAAGAATTGAGTTTATTGATTTTGAGTAGTGTGGACTTGGGGAAGGGGATCAATCTACTCTAATTGCCGTGGGCTGCATGGGGGGGGGGGGGGGGGGGGGGGGGGGGGGGGGGGGGGGGGGGGGGAGAAGGGGAGGAGGGCAAAGAGTGGCTTTACAATTCTAGTCAAATTTGGTATTTCATTTTTCTTTGTAAAACAGTGCAATAAGAATGAGATATATATATTATATCTTTCTCATGTAAAAAAACAGGAAATAAAACCAAAATCAATTTGATATAAATATAATTATGTCATAAAGTAAGATTTTGCTGCTTGATATCAGTCCAAAATCACATTTTATTTGTCTGAATTGTATGTATTTCATCATAAATAGCAACTAAGGGCAGGGTGTGGGAGGGTTGGGGGGGGGGGGGGGGGGTGCCCCCCCCCCCCCCCCCCCCCCCCCCGTTAGGGAGCTTTGGCATTTTAAAAATTGAAACTGTGCAATCTGAGTTTTTACTCTCTTTTCCAATAAAATTAGATAAAAGCCATGATTTAAATTTATTTGGGAGGGGGGCCCATAACACCTCCCCCCCCCCCCTCACCACTACACCAGTGCACACACACACACACACACACACACACACACACACACACACACACACACAACACAAAACACAAACACAACGCACACACACCCTATTTCATTTTCGGATTAACGAAACCCTATTTCATTTTAGGACTAACGAACCTTCGAATAACGAACCCGATTCATTTTAGGAATAGCGAACCTTCGGAATAACGAACCTTCGGAATAACGAACCTTCGGAATAACGAACCCGATTTCATTTTAGGAATAACGAAACTTCGGAATAACGAACCTTCGGAATAAAGAACCTTCGGAATAACGAACCTTCGGAAATAACGAACCTTCGGAATAACGAACCTTCGGAAAAAACGAACCTTCGGAATAACGAACCTTCGGAATAACGAACCTTCGAATAATGCAACAAATGTTCGAATTAACGAACCCTATTTCAATTTCGGGATTAACGAACACTCAGGTATAGGAAATTTTGCGTGTTCGGAATAACGAACTTCGAATAACGAACCTTCGGAATAACGAACCCTTCGGAATAACGAACCGCACCCCGTTTGTCACTGTCTTTCGGGCTATCTTTATACATTGATGTGCTTTGCACTATTATCATTTGAGATATAAATTCAACTTATG